>WUQG02047629.1:0-10427 GCA_011317285.2 Androctonus mauritanicus
ACAGAAAATTTTTGAATTTTCTGTTTCCGGATTGTTTTTACGTAGTACTTTTCCGTAAGTGGGACCCCGGCCTTACTCTATTATACTATTTCATTACTGAAATGGTGAAGGTTTGATTTTTCTCCAATGAAAATAAACAACGATCTGTAAAAATACTTGTACTTATAAATCAATGAGGCATTTTTCATTGAATTAGAGTAGCCAGTTTCGATTTTATTCATCTACAATTCATACTTTGACAATATCGAGTGGATTCTTTCTCAACGCGGATGATGCCAGCCATTTTTTCCGGGAAAAAAAGGAGAGAAATGTCACGTGATTAGAGATGATTGCTATAGACGTCATTTTTTGACATAGACTTTGTTGGTCACGTGATAACATACTTTTCAGAAAAATGTATATAGTGCACCTACAATTATTTGTAGGATTTTAAATGCGCCCTGACTTCAAAAAGTTTTTGATCCTTTAAATCAGTGGTTCTCAAAGTCATTACCTTTAAAACTATTATGAATGAATGACATTATATTTATTTAAAAGATATTTGTTTATGAAAGTTGTATATAAAGTCATAATGTTACTTATCATAAATGAAAACTTTATTTATATTTTTGAAAGTTTTATGTTTAATATCAAATTATATTTAATAAAATGCTATTTTAAGTTGTAAATATACATATTCCAATTATGTAGTGATTTCATTTTGAAATTTAAAAATCATGATTATATAATAAAATTCACTGAAATATTTTCATATTTAGAATTTATTTCTAATGATAGAAATTATTTTTATTTAAAAAAATTTAAATGTTTATAATATTTTTATTTTATTTTAGTTTATTGTTACAAGTAATTTTCAGTATAATTGACATATCTCTTAATTCTGAAAGTCCAGAAATCTGCATTAAAATTCTTAAAGAAGTGCCTTATTATGTATGGATTATTGGTTTATTATGGCCATTATTATTAATACCTATAAATATGTTAGTAAAACGCCATGAAATCAAGTAAGTATAATTATTTAATATATTTTGCAATATTGTATAATTTTATTTCTAAATGTTTAATTTAATCCAGAATTAATCTAGTTCACATATATATTTTATTCAGTTTTTAAAATATTATATCAGTCTTATTTTTTTATTTTAAGAGTAAATGTTCGACAGCAGAAGAAAGCAAGATTAGAATTTGGAACCAAATTAGGAATGAACTCTCCATTTTAATCATATAGTACAAGATAGTGTGGATTTTTAGTGAGACATGGAGTCTCATTAATTATTTAATAAGTTTTAATGAAAAAATTCCTTTAAATTATATTTTTTTGTTTGTGTATATATGTAAATAACTTTATAAAACAATTATATTGCTATATATAAATTTCTCAATATCATAATTTTCAGATGATAATTTTCTAATAAAAATTTAAACAAAAATTTTGAAATTTGTTATATTTTTAAAAATTTTATTAAAAATATCTTAGTTTTAAATTTTTATGGTTTGTTTTTTAATTTTTGAATATAAAACTAAGAATTTTCCAAATTTTTAATAAGATATGTGAAACTAGTCTTCCTCTTTTATCATTTAATATTAGAAACAATTGGTAAGTTTTACCAACAAAACATTAAAAATTTTAATCAAAGATGTTTAAATGTTACAAATATTTTTTATATACATTTTCCTGTAAAATATTATGAGTTTAATAATAAAATAAAGAAAATAATAATAATCCATTATATCTTATTTCTTTTATTTATATACACTGAATGTTAAAAATAAATATCAAAAAAGAGGGCCAGATATATGTATAAGCTAGATAAGTTACAGCTTAGGGCTTCACATTATACTAAAACAAATATTATTGTATTATTTGAGGGGGCTCTTAAGTGTTACAGCTTAGAGATCACAATATGCATAAATCTGGCTCTGCCAAAATGTTTCCTTCAGTTTGATATACACTTAGTACAGACATCTGAGCAAGTTGGCACATTTTTACTTTGTTGTTCTGAAGGCAATTAAAATATTAAAAAAAACTGAAAGCATATATTTTCTTCATATTTAGAATAAATGAGAATATATTAAATATATGTCTAGAGCAAATAAAACATTCAATACACATTATATTACCAATAATATAAAATTTATCATAAGTTTACAATTATATAGAATTAGAAAATTTCAAAATGTACAAGAAGAATATCTGTTATCTATAAGAAATAAAAAAGCAATTATATTTACAATATATCAAATCATTAACTAATAAAATCACTGGAAAAAAATTGTAATCTTAAATGAATTTTTTGGAATTTTCCTATCAGTCAGATTCCATGTGTGAATCACAATTGCAATATCTACAATATAAATTATTGAATTAAAATGGATTAGATTATTTGATTATTGAAAGAGATAGTAATTGCACTTATTTAAAACACCAGTTTGATTGACATGGTACCAAACAAACCCTTAGATTTGTGTATTTGTCTGTATATTTTTTTGTTTAATACTGTTAAACTAGTTCATAGTTTTATAAATTAAAAGTAACTTCTTTAATCAACATTTTTAACTAAAAATTAGTTAAGTTTAATTTAATCTAATTAGAAATATTATGCTCTTAAATATTTATTTGAGGATATGAAATTAGCAATTTTACAACACAATTAAAATCACTAAAATGAAACTAACTGAGATTCAACAAATCTTAGAATATTTGTGATCAAGCTGGTATTATTTTCTGATATTTCTTAAATGAATAGTTTTAGACCAACCTTTGTAATCAATCAAAACTGAATTAGAGTTATAAAATTCAGCATATTTTTGTATTTAAAAAAATTAAGTTTTTTAATAATACTGTAGTTTGAGTGATGATAATATTTATAACTCATAATGACATTTATAACTCTTGATTTTTAAAATAATGATCAAAATTTTTTATTTTTTATGTAATTATTAAATCGAATAGAATTTGTTTAAGTATTATCAAATCAAAGGATTTGACTTCAAAAATGTTAATCATGTTCACTCATAAGATATTACTTTTGAATTAAACAATTGATTTTATTGTACAAACTTTGTACAGATTCCCTTATGAAAAATTCTATAGTAAAAATCAAATTATTAATAAATAAAATATTTCAATATTTCATTCATTAATAATTTGGTTTTTACTAAAACTTAGGACAGTTAATTTTGTAATAATAAATTAATCCACTAATAAAGTATTTTATCAAGATATAATTTTCAGTATTATAAATTTTGAAATATTAGGATGCATTCACATCTGGCATAATTATTTTATTAAATTATATAGTTATTATGAGACATCAAAGAAATTTCAGAAGAAAATCTAAAACTAGTTTTCAGATTCCATAAAAGCACTATTAGAATAGCTAGTTAAAAGATAGATACAAAAACAAAATATTATTCAATTAGAATGAAAATTATATAGATAAATATTGTTAATGTCCATTAAAGAACCAAATCTATTGAAAATATTCTATATGAGATGATAATAGAAAAGATGATCTCAGACAGTGATGCAATAGTTTATTTTAATCACTTTTTATTCAAATTGGATTATTAGTATTATAGATTTTAACATATTGGCAATGGTGTTCAACCTTTTTAACTATGGCAGCTAATTTTCTGCACTAAGTTATTCTGCAATCTACTCTCTTTATATAGATCACTTCCCCCAACCTGAAATCTAATTAAGTACAACTATGCAGTTAAATGCACCCATTTATTTCGGAGGACCCACTCTCCCAGCTCTAAAAACTTTAAAGAAACTAAAAACGTTATTTGTGTATTTAAAAATTCTTTTATTATTTTTAATTATTTTAATATAACAAATAAAACAAATATATTGTATAAAATACTTATTTCTCTTATTTTGGAAAATCAAAGTTAGAAAAACAATAGATTGCTTATAAACTCATAAGTTGCAGAAATGCTGGTTGATTAAAAAAAAAGTTAATGTGGAATTCGGCATTGTTTGGAGTTGGCAATATTTTCATAGTCATATTAATAAGAAAAAGTGGTCAATCGCAGACATCCAAATGAGCATTTATAATTTGATTTCTTGATTTTTTATGACGTTCATATTTGAAAAAGCGGATTCTGACAAGAATGTCGAACAGAAACACAGCAGAATTTTTTCTATAATATCAATTAATATTTGAAACTTTTTATATGTATACTTCCAAATGATAAGAAAATTATTGATTTGACAATTTTAACAAAAAATAAATAAACAATAGCAATATACTTAAAGAGAATTAAAAAATACTACAAAATAATGATAAATTATTATATTTTCAGTTTTAATTAAATTTATAAGTAAGGAGGATTAAATGAGATCTCAACCGGTTGAACACCTCCAACTTATTAACTGATTACAATGGAATCATTGCAATCATTTAATAAGTTGGAATTTTCTTTTACATGGAGAGATAATTTTTCTACATGACATCATAATATGCTAATTGGGACAAGTAATCTTGAAGTACATGGCAAGATTAATTCGGACAAGTGATAGGCAGGATGGCTGCAAGGAATATTACAATGTCTGGCGATTGGCCGGGTGGAAACGCTTCGGCTTTCCACTCTGGAGGACCCGGTTCGAATCTCGGGTCCCACCCCTTAAAAATATTTATCACGGGGTCCAGGCCCGGTCCGTCGATCCCCATCCTCCACAATCCAGCTGACCCCTCTGCAAGGGTAGGCAGCCTGTGGAAGGGCTTATTTCGCCCCGCCACTTACTTGTTAGTACTCTTACCGAGTGGAAAGTGGCGTCATCTGTTGACCAAAAAAAATATTTCTGGCTATAATTTTATTAGCTGACGAAGTGTTTAATTCCAGGTCCCTGGACTGACTGGGATCAAATTTGACTATAGAGATAATTCACATTGCTCACATATCAACATCCCTTTGGCATTAGTACTTAAAACAGAAATATTATATTTAGATAACATTATTACTCATTTATAGTTTTTCTGCTTAAATATTTATTAACAATTTACCGATAATAATCTTAATTTATAAGTGAGATATAAAATACAGTATGTTGTTATGAATTTAAATAAATAAAAAATACAAATACCTAGGGTGCACTTATACATTTTACAATTATAATGTTTTAATTATAAATGTCCCCAGAATGCAGTGGCTGATCTACAGCTATCGAGACCCATGGCAGAAGTCTCCCTGAGGCCCCCCTAATTGGAATGATCACCATAAAAAATGTCAACACAAATGTATAATTAACATTTATTTAATCAAAATTAAGTAATTAAAATGATTTAGAAAACAATCTTAAGACTAAAGAAAAAACAACTTACAAACTGCTCGTATCTTATAAAATTATAGCATCAGCGCTTCTAACATAAACTTTTAAACATAAATACGGCACATTTATACGTAATCATCCTCCCAGAATACAAAGTTCCTTTTTTATATTCCTACATATACGTATATATACTTAAAACTTAAAGTTCTTCGGAGGCCCCCTTGATCAGAGACCCGCGGCGGTCCGCCCTCTTCGCCCCTCTTTGGTACGCCACTGATTAAAATCCCATTAATCATAATAAAAATTGCTTTACTTCACTATTAAGACAGCAGAAAATTTTGGAACATTTTCTGAATTTTCTGTATTCATCTATTATATAAATATTATCTTTTATATTTTTATCATAAATAAAAAATAATTGATTTTGATCGAGAATAGGGACAATAATTCAATCTTTTATATATTTTTATATAACTTTAGTAATGTATAGGTCGTCCATGCTTTCTTATAATGGGATGAATGAATACAACAGAACGGAAAAAAATATGCTTCGACACAAAATACAGAATATCTTCTATCAAAAACTCACGTTTAACTATTTATCTAAAAATCTTAGTCTCTACTGTCACAGCATTATCACATTTTGTAAAAAAATTATGATTAATAATAAACACTAAAAATATTTTCTTCATTCAAACACAGATGATTAATTGCACTTAAAATATAAAGTAAATTATATTTTAAGTGCGATTAATAATAAGTAAATATAAAGAATTTCGTATTTGCTTTATACCGATAAAGCAAATACAAAATTCGGTTTAGCAATTGCTTTTGCAATATTATTTTTCATTTACCTATTTATAATTAATAAATAAAATTTATACAGTATTTTAAAATTTATATTTAGATCTACATATGATTTTACAGTAAAACAAAATAAACTTTAATAATTAAATGAAAGTTGCAAATCTAATCTTAAAAGAAATTAAATATTAGCATCATTAAATATTTTTAGGAAATAAGTAATTGCTTTAAATATAGTAATCTACTATACATTATATTAAAATATATATAACTTTTAACAATAACAATATTATAAATAATATCAAATAAGTTTAGCATAAAATGCGTAAATAAATATTTTGCTATTTAGATGCGTCGACTTTACGAGTATATTGAAACAACACATTCGACAATTTATATGAGTGAATACCAAATAAGCGTTATATTTATATATTTTATCTATTAAACTTAAGCATAATAAAATATTGTTAGCTAACTATATTAACTAGCTAACAGAATAAATATTAGTAATTATAGCAGACATAATGAATTAATTTCGTTCTATTTATCCGAATTAAAGAAAGACCGCAGTTGAATACAGTAGGGAGACAAGGGTTTGTTGACAAATGGCATATATATACGATGATTGTATGTCCTTTATTTCATTGCTCTGTTCTTTAGATTTTTTTTTCTAAAATGGCCATTTTGTCCTTTATTTTTGTGAATTGAAATACTAAATTGAATACAGACATGCAATAGACGGTCAACGAAACATGATACTGTCATTTTTTGTGACAGTGTCATGCTTCTGTGTTATAACACCTGTGAAAAGATCGAAGAATGGAGACAAAATGACGCCCTGCCAACATAGATAGATTAGCATTTTTTAATATGTCACAGATAATTACATATCGTTTAAAAACATTTTAAAAATCGTTGAATTTTGCTTCTGTCTTCCTGGATCTAATGTCCCACTGAGAAAATCCAATTAAAAGTTGAAACATTGTTAGCATGTATTTATACCATCCATGATTTATACCAAATGCAACTTCGACATTACATGTATAGAGTTTTATATATTTTTCAAACACAAACCTGATTTATTAAAAAAAAATTATTCTTAGAAAAAATATCAAAATTAATTTTTTTAAAGTAATAATATGATTGTTTAAAACATTTTGTTGTTCGTTATATTGTGTTGTTTATTATATTTTACAATAAATGCTATAAGGCTTTACAGTTTTAGTGAAACAAATAAATACAATCTGCTTTTTCTTATTATGAAACAATTTCTGATTTGTCTTTATTTTCTCCAAAAAAATATGGTCACTGTAGGCATATAACTATAACAAAATTCTAAAAATTTCATATTGAAGAATCCTATAGGCCTAAACATATTAAAAATTGTTTTAGCTCAGAAAGCAGAAAATTTCGAAACATTTTCTGAATTTTCTGTACTCATACTGTATTAGTATAGCCGGCCGCCATAACAGATATCGTCATCCTGTGCGAGTTGGAACGTTAAAATTCATGATGAGTAATAATTTTTGATAGAAATTTTCTTTTGTTATAGTCGACTATACATATTTTTAAGTATATTAATTTAATATGTATTACATAAAAATATATTAAATTGACTATGTTTTAAGCATATCATATCTTTATACTCCTATGGCGTGATGCAATTAAGGTTTCAAAAAAGTCGAACAAGAACTTGTTGATTAAATGCAGGCGAGGTTAGTAGACCAACTAGTCAGCTAACAAGTATTCTCTTACGATCAAGAAAGATTATTATCGAATTATTTAAAGAGAGTTCAAACATCTATTACGGCGTGATATTGAAGAACTGAGGAAAAGCAAATATCTTCCACCTAATTAGACTCTATATAAAACGGTTGGTCCGATTGATATATGTAATTTATTAAAAGAAATAAAAGTTTATCTTGAAGTTATCAGTTTGTTTAGAATCACTTCTTTTAACAAGAACAATGAAGAAAAGATTTTTAATTTGAAAACCGTATTCAACCATCTGAATTTGGGCATATCAGATATTTGGAACATGAATAAAACTGACATACCATTGTCCAAAATACCGGCATTATGATAGCTTGACGTGAATATAAACAGAGAGTAAACTTACGTCCAGCAAAAGAGGAATGTTTATGCTCCTTGCTGTAGCAGTTTCTGCAAGCGATAATATTGTGCCTCCATTTCTCATTTTACCTCGAGTAAATTATCGTGAGTACTTCCTTAGAGATGGACCTGTCGGAAACATTAGTGATGCTAGATATCTATCTAAATTAAATTGTTAATCAACTAATCCCAGTGTTTAAGTCAATTAATCCTGAATCAGGGGTAGTTGACTTATTCGCACTATGAAAATATATTTAGGAATTACTTTGGTGGTGTGTAAAAACATCAGGATTTTTAACTAAATTTAGAAACTATCTTTTACAATAAAATTTTTAAAACAAATGTGAACAGTAAAGTTATAAAACAATCATAAGTCCAAAGCTAGTCAATAAGTCCTTTGACTTCCTCTGTATGCTTTTGAATTATATTAACAACTATTTATGCAAATATAACAAATATTCTTGTATGTATTTTGTATAAGCAACTATTAATATAATTCAATAGTAAAATTCATTTTTCTTCGGAAAGTTGGATAAAAATAATTTCTGCGAACATAGATTCTTTGCATTCGAATAAATAAAATGGAATTAAGGCATTCTATAGATGTTGCTATAATTTAAAATATTATTTTTAAATAATTTTTGAAAATTTCTTCAATATCATATATAGTATGTATATATATATATATATTAATATTTTTATATACAATATAATTTTTAAATTATACTGTACACAAAAATATTGTATTTAAATAATTATCTTTTTTAAATACAATAGTATAGTATATAGCCTATATATATTATACATATATACTGTGTTTAAAAAAGAAAAATAATAATTTGAAATCCGTGACATCACATGCAAAAATGTATTATTGATTTTAAGCTTCGCTTACTCTGACTCATAAATGTATAGAAATGTTTGGAAAATTCTGACTATTAATCATAGGCGATGACTGATAGATTAAAAATAATAAGATATTTAAAAATCAAATTACAAAATGAACTGAACTGAAAAGTGAATCAATATGAAAAGTTTTTTTTATTATTCAATAATAAAAAATCTTCAAAAATAATTAAATAATCTATACCATTTATTAAAGTAAGAACACTATATTAAAAATCATGCGTAAAATTTGTTTTACAAATTAGATTTTACTTTTCTCTTATTATCCTAATTTTTTGATCTTTTCTATTCTTAAATAGAATAAAATGGTATATAAATTAGGTTTATCCGTCCATTACCACAATGGCGCGCTTATTTAGTAACTGATTTCGATAAAACACATATATTATTAGGTCACGTTAGAAAAATAAATATATTGAAAATGATCGATATTGCTTCAATATTTCCGTTCAATATGAGTGAAGGCATTTCATTAATTTTTGAGCAATATCTCGGATAAATGTTATCCAATCTGATTCAAATATATATATTTACAATATTGCAATCCTCTAGGATAGTGTTCCCAAAGTGTGATGTGCGCACCTCTAGGGATGAACGTTTTTTGCTTGTCATAATTCATATCGCTTATTTGAGGTACATGTTGTTATTCTCTACTGATAAAATGGGTGCGTGTTAGTTCTCTTTATTGATAAAGGAGTGGACGTTTGTTTCTCGAAATAATATATTACGTAAATTTATCTAATTTAAATGAAATTCGCATATAATAGGATTCACTCTAGAGAGTAGTATGTGCTAAAAATAATCAAATCGATTCGTTTATTGCTGCGAAATAAGTAAATCGATTTTGATTATTTTTAGAATACACGATCCTCTAGCAGATTTCAATAGTACAGTATTTGAGAATTTCATTTAAAATGGATAATATAGATATTTACACAATATATCGTATTGAAAAAATCGTCCTGCATATGGTCTAATATTGATTATTTTCAATATGATTGATCCCCTAGACTCTAGGGAATTCTAATAGTATATACAGTATACTGTATATTTCAACAAAATGACTGTAAAAATTAAATAATGAAAAGGGTCGAATGATCGATTCATCGCATCTTGACTAACTTGTCAATTCGTATCACAAATTCAAAATTATTTTTTCAAACGTGAAAGTTTTATTAAAAATAGGAAAAGGGATACAAAAGTAGGCCTATATAGTTTTTAACTCTTTCTTTTTATGTTCATTTCTCTATAACAGGGGTCTCCAAACTACGGCCCGAGGGCCACATCCGGCCCGCGGACAGATTTTGTCCGGCCCGCGGAGAGCTAG
>WUQG02047640.1:0-10427 GCA_011317285.2 Androctonus mauritanicus
TAATCTATAAAATGCAAAAAAATCGTAAAGTAATCAATATTAATTAATTAATTAAATTAATTTTACTGCGCAGGATTACGAGCCGATTGCGAGCCGATTAAATCGGCTTTGGCAGGCCTACGGTTAAATAATATTTTATTTTCTTCAGACACTGATACAAAAAAAGCAATCAGTTGCTAATATCACAAGCAAGGAATGAAAGTCACTAATACAGTCACCATTCTAGATTACAACTCATTGTCCCCAGTGGACAATAGCTTTTTATAGCAACTTTTATTACAAGTCTCATGCTTAATTAATTTACATATATTCATGCTACAACTTCAACTTTTAGTTTATGGATAAAATAATTCATGTCATTTTCTTTACAAGTTGATGATAAATAGTTACTGATTATAAATCTTCAATAAGAGATTATTCTTTAATTCTTCTAGATCTTGAATTGAATCAATGATATTATTTTAGAATAGATGATGTCATATGGCAAATAAGTTTATTGGGAAGACAGCAATTTCATTCTGTAACTTGTAATTTCTAATTTTTTGAGACAGAAGATGTGAAATGTAAGTTAACTCTTAAACTAAAATATAATACCCAAAATAATAATAATACTGTAATAATAAAAATAAGAAATAAAAAATAAATTAAGAAAGATTAGGGCTAAATCTTCACAATATTACATAAAAATAGAAGACTAAATTCTTTATTACAATGAATTTTCAAAATCTTCATTATGATAAGATTTTTTTTTTATTTTATAAAAATCTTTTTGGCCAATTAATTGTACCAAACCTTCAGATCCAACCAATTATTTTTTTTTATTTTTTTAAAATTTTAAAAGCAGTGTGAAATATAAATGGTGCATCTAAAGTCAATAGGAAATTATAAAAGTACCAGTATTTATTTTTACAGATTTTTTATAATTTATATTTTTCCCAAAACATATGTTGGAGAGGAAAAGTACAACTTTATCTTATAACTAATTTATTATATATATATATACACATTATGTATGAAGACACAAAGTGAAAAGGTACAACATTATGGTTCTGATGTATGGTTGCTTTGAAGGTATCAGTAAAAGTGAGGTAGTTGAACTTGTCATGCTCTTCTGAAAATGGGGCGATCTCTACTAGTACATTTCTTTTACTGTTGACCTGCTGCTGACTGTCTTGAACTTTCCTTACCAGAAATACTGATTTCTTGACCCAACTGTAGGGATCACCACAATGCCTTTGGAATCTTGCAGATCTGATTATTACTACAAGTTAAATCATCATAAAACTTTATTATTTATAGAGTGTTTAATAATAACTAAACAATAATTCACACAAACTAATAAGTAGATTTGATTTTCCATAATGTCAAATAGTCAAAATGCATATGTATATATGATTTTTACAGACTGCTTATACAAAGTTCTACTGTTCTTTCTTACTGCTCTCAAGGGAACTATCAATTACTTATTTTCTCCTTAGCACTAACGAGCAGACCCAATATTACTCTTATTTCAAACAAAAATCTTTTATTTGAGGAACATTTTCAGCATTTTAATGCCCTCATCAGCTAAATACATCAAAAAAATATTTTGAATAAATGTTTCAAACATAGAACACAGTTCAAACAAACACAGTTCTGTGTTCAAAACATTTATTCAAAATATTTTTTTGATGTATTGAGCTGATGAGGGCATTAAAATGCTGAAAACGTTCTTCAAATAAAAGGTTTTTGTTTGAAATAAGAGTAATATTGGGTCTGCTTGTTAGTGCTAAGGAGAAAATAAGTAACTGATTTTTACAGAATATTAATATATATTTTAACTCTGTATAAAAATTTTTTAATTTTATTCATTATTCATTTTCACAAGATGATATAGAACATTATTTTGTGAAAAGTGAAAGTCAAAGTATATATAAATTAAAGTTCACAAAAGCTAATAAATTAATATAAATTAATGTATTAGTTTTTGTGTTATGGACAAAAATACATTTTGCTTTATGAATTATATAAAAATACAATGCACATGTTTTCTGATAATCATATTCTTTCATAACAATTCTGATGTATAGTATAGTCAATCATAATTTTTTTTTAACATTTTCTATTGTTATATGTAATAAAGTAGAAAAACTTAAATTTAAGAAAAAAATAATAATGAATTATGCAATAGATGATTTAATAATTTAATTTATTTTAATAACTGGCTGTGTTACATAATATGGAAATTCTTAACTTTATGAGCTAATTCATTCCTGAAGTGGGCTTGTAAAGTAAGAATTTGTAAACTGAAAGTCAGTTTCCTGTAGACAAGATGTTGAAAACCAAAAGTTCCATTCTCAACAATGAATTTGATCATAATAAAATTAAATAATGGTCAGCAAAATCAATAATATATGATTAAACAATGATTTATTTATAGTATTTAATAAATAAAAGTGTAGCCTTTAAAATCAAGCAAATTATGATGATAAAGAACTTATTTATGTCATATAAATATTAAGAAATTTTTATTCTTTCTATCATCATCAGCAAATAATTAGATGAGTTCTTATACAGTGACTAAGTACAGGCTGAAACTGCTCTAAGACAGTAGTATCAATAATCCGATAAGATACAAGCACTAATGAACAGACCAGGGTACCCTGGTATGCTCATTAGCGCTTGTATCTTAAGTGGATTACTTATACAGTGAATAATACCTTAGGAACAAAACTTGGGAATGAAGGTTATTTAAATAATTTGTCAGTAAAACAATGCATACTACTTCCTTTTTGGTCCACTATTTTGATTTTTCTGATTTTGTAGCAGATGACGACTTCCTGATACAAACTGAATTGTACTATATATACATATATATATGGTTTTAAATGCTTTTTTATGAATGTTTAGCATTTATTTACTGCAATTAATGTCATATTTTCAATATTTTTGATACTTCATATTTGAAAAAACTCGTAGACTTAGGAACTTATAAACTGGGAACTTCCTCTACATGAAAGAAAATTTTAATTTCAAAAATATTTAAAAGAGATTTAGTAACAATGATGAATTTTTGATGTTCATTTAAATGATATAGTTATTTAATTTATAAATATAATTTTATTATATTTAATTAAATATATAACAAAATTTAATAATAATTTTATAAAATTTAAATTAAATACCATATGACTGATAAGGAATGTTCAATTTTGAATTTAATCTAACATGAAAATTTTTAATAGATCCAAAATATGTGAATAATCCTGAAATGTCAGATGTTCAATTTCGAGTTGAAGGAAGAGTATTTTATGCCCATAAAATTATTTTGGTTAATGCTTCTCCACGATTTAAATCTATGCTGTCTTCTAAATGTAGTGATGAAACACCACCTGTTGTGCAGATAAATGATATTCGTTATGATATTTTTCAGGTATATATTTAAATCTATTTTTAATATACAATATAATATTAGAAGATATTTATTATTAATTGCTTTAGTATAAAATCATCAAAATAGATAATATTGGTCAAATAATATTATCTGTTGATATATAATTAAATTTTGATACTAATTTGACAAAATCTCAGCACTTTCTGCAGTTAAAAACAACAGTTTATTTAATCAAACATACAAAAACGAAGCATCGAAAACGTTCGTTTTTGTATGTTCCATTAAATAAACTGTTGTTTTCGACTGCAGAAAGTGCTGAGATTTTGTTAAATTAGTGCCATTGAGTAACTGCAGTATAAAAGTCAAGTGTAAATTTTGATATTGATTAAATTTAAAACTATTAAAGTTGGAATTTTTTATGCTCCTTTGTTTTGATTTTCATAAAGGAAGCCTATTAATATATCTTATATACAAATGTAATATAGGATATTGAGCTATTAAACATATCCAGAATTAATTTCAGAATGAATTCAATGAAATACTGTATAATATAATTTTTTAACTGTTATTAAGAGAGAATAATTGCTTCATAAGATTTGGCTTTTAATAATAATACAATATATTTTTTCAATTTTCCAGTTTGGGTGCATTTTAAACTCTCAGTCCTTTCTTCCCTTGATATGATTTTGATAATTATAATAAATTATTAACTAGGAATTAAAAATTAGAACAAGATAAGTCAACATCTTTTAAACACTATTTTTTTAAAATAAAGCCTATGAAAAATTAAATTTCACTCTAAAAAAGAAAAAAACTCTTTAACATTTCATCAAATTGTTATTCATCAATTACTTGACTTTTGCTTATTAAATTCTTTCCTTCTAGCTTATTACATAAATTAAAAATATTAAAACACTATCTGTCAGTCATTTTTTTATTATAATATTATTAGCTTAAACTTACATTACAAAAATTGCATATTTGATTCAAATATGCAATTTTTTGTAATGTAAGTTTAAAATAAAGCTCTTATAGCAATAATTAAATTTATAATATTTTACTTGAAAAAATAAGAAAGCAAAAGATAAATTTATTTTTTGTTTTGGCTTTTAAGAAATGAGATTGTTTTAATAATAAATTAACTTATTTGAATATTGAATGCTTTATTTTGATAATCTGTCTAGTATAAGGAATTATATAGGAAATACATTAAATGCTTCAAGGAATAAAGATCAGCTCTGAACTAACAAGGAGAGGGCGCGAGGGCCGGAAAACGGATTGGAACGGAACTTATTTCTGTAATAGCTCTTGATTAGTAGTGTGAGGTTCCAAGGGACTAAGGTGATCGTGTAATTCGTATACAACAAGTGACCTGTCTTAACAGGCCAATTATCACTTATTTATTAGGACAAAATAAATTATTATTTTTTTGTTAATTTCAAAATTTAACAAAGATTTTAAAAGGAAATAGAGTTGTCAAAATCCTGTTAAAACAGAAAATTATCCGCGGATGAGGAACCTCTTTTTCTATACTTTTGTTCCGCATCCCTTATGATTCAATGATTATTCATAAAAGAAGAGAACTATATATATATGTAACTGTTGCTATGTGGTAGCACTTCTTCTTCTTCTGTGGCTGTTCTTCGGTGATTGTTCTTTTGTTACCGTTGTTAATCTCTCTACTGGTGTGTTCAACTTCTACTAGTGTGTTTAATTTCTAACTTGTGTACCTTTTGTGAATGAATTAGGACTAAAGACTTTCAAATAAGGACTAAAGACTTTCAGTTCAAATTGTAATCAACGACGATCGAGTTTGCGAAAACTTCATATTTCAACGGAGCAATATCCAACTATATCCAACTTGAGAAAGGTATTTGTCCTCCATTGTCAGGAGCACACTTGTTAAACACTCTCTCTCTCTCAATAAAGATCCCAGGTTTATACGAACCGTAGTTGTCTCTGTTTGTGTCAGAACGACTCTCACTTTGCCGTGCCTACCTACACGACTGCAATAGGCTCACACCTGTAGACATCGTCCGCCAGATCCACAGCACTCTTAGCAAGCAAATAATAGCTTGCTATGAGTGCTATTATTTTGAATATTGATTTAAAGCAAGTGATATTTAAACAAATGTTAATTTTCCACTCAATATTCAATATAGAAACAAACAGCCTTCATTCTTTCTATCCAAATTACTTAATGTTTCATTTAAAATATTAATAACCACAAAAACAGCACTACTAGCAGCTTAAAACAAAATAGAAGATTGTTTATTTTACAAACTTTTTCAGCAAAACATTTTGCCATCCTCAGGTTACAAATTATGGAATAATGGAATAAATTTCAAACAAATAACAGTTGTTGCCTAGGTTATCTGGCTTGGAAGCATAAATACAACAAAGTAAATAAATAAAATAAATAAATGAACATAATATACAACTAAGTACACAATAAACTCTCTTAAACAAAAAGGTGCTAAATACATAAACAGCACCACAGAGCAAAATGAATTGGGTTCAGTTCTGGTGGTTTATTCTATTATTCCATAGTCTGTAACCTGAGGATAGTGAAATGTTTCATCGAACACGTTTGTAAAATAAACAATCTTCTATTTTGTTTTAAGCTGCTAGTAATACTGTTTTTATGGTTATTAATGTTTTAAACAGTCTTCAGTGTTTTTCAGAAAAAAGTTGAAATATATGTTAGTTTTGTAGATTAATCTGGACAACCAGGTTATATCCAGGTATATAATAATTTATTGTACTTGTTTATATATTAATCTAATAATCTATTATAATTAGAAGAATTTAAGTAAAGGTATTAATGCCTTAATGATTTATTTAAAGCTTTCTAAGTAAGTGCAAACTTCTCAAATAAATGAAATATATTCAATACATTTTACTTTTATTTTTATAGAACATGCTAAAAAATAATTTTTATAAATTTAAAATTTTTACATACCTATTAGTTGTCACTGAAGGGGAAGTTGTACAAATGGAAGGTATAGGAGAGCTTGTTGTAAGCAATGGAACAGATTCATCATCTGTTTCTGTTAAATCTACTAAAATAGTTGATTTTTGTGAATTTCTCTTGGAAGTACCATTACTATTACCATTTGACAGAGAATTATTGCCATTATCACTTGAACTATTACTAGCTGATGTGCTATTTGAAAGAATTCTTTTACTGTTTCTGCCATTATTTTTTGAGCCATTTGATGTGGACACTTTCCCATGACTAGACCTTATGAAAAAATATAACAAATATTTTAATAATGATCTAATTAAATATCTACGAATGTAAAAAAAAAATATTATTTATTAATACAGTATATATTTTTAAAAATACCTAAAATTTATATTAAAGAGAAAAATCTAAAAAATGTTTATTATAGATAGTTTAATGTATTGTATTTTGTTAACAATATTATAGACAAAGGAATTAAACTGTTACTATACATCAAGAATGAGTAACTTTTTTAAAATTGGGCCAAATTAAATAATGAAAAATATTTATGGACTGCATTATAAACAGAATATACATATATACTGTACATTGGTAGTTCCCAATTTTACAAATTAATTCATTCTTGGAGTTGGCTCATAAAGTAAGAACACACAAACAAAGAATAAATTTTCCATAGACATACTATTAAAACCAGAGGTTCTATTCTCAACGATAGAATTTGACCATAATAAAATTAAATAAAGATCAACAAAATCAATAATTTATGATTAAAAAAATGATTTATCTATCTAAATAAATGAAAATATAACTTTTAAAATCAAGTAAATTATAATAAAGAAATTATTTGTCATATAAATATTCAATATTTTTTTATTTTTCACCACTATCATTGATAAATGATTAGATCAGCTTTTATACAGTCAATAATGACTTAGGCACAACTTGGGAATTAAAAATTATTTATATAATTTTCCATGATGTTCGGAGGGCATGCAACTTCTGCTTCTCCATCTGTCTCATTTGATTTTGTAACAGATGCTTCAATTTTTTCTATAAACCCAGTTATACTGTATTGCATAGCTATGTACATGATTTGAAATGCTTTTTTATGAATATTCAGCATTTCTTTACTGCAATTAATATTTATATATTTTGATACTTCATATTTGAAAAAAAAAAAAAAAATTCAGAAACTCAGGAATTCATAAGTAGGAACCAAGAATTTCTGTATATTATTTATTTATCACTGATGACATTATATTTTATGTTGACATTTGCTATTAAACCAAAATAATAGAAATCCAGCAACAATTATATAACAAATAATTAATAACTTTAACATTTTATTTCTTTTTTTTTTTTAAATCAGATTATGGACGGTATTATAATCAAAATGAACAGCATCTTGCTTATCACTGCAATATATGAATTATTATAAAAACAATTCATTAAAAGTTTATAATTATTACAAATATTGTAAGTTATTTAAATTATTTTTCAACTGATACAAATTTTTTGTTGGCCATTTTATAGTCACATTCAAATATTTTTAATAGATACACTGATGAAATGCTGTCAGTTATGTTAAATCAGATATTACTGAATATCATATAGTCACTCCTCAACTTATGCAATTTAAATAACATAATTTTCAAAAAAATAAGCAATCTTGATACACATCATTTAAGCTTTTACCTTCAGTTATTTAAAAATAGTAGCGATACAAATTCTGGGATACTCTCTCAATACACCTTAAATAATTATTGACTTTTGATATTTAGCAGCAATGCCAAATCATTTAAGATGATTACAATGCAATATCAATTAGCCCTTATTTCTAATCATTTAAAAATGATGGTTTCAAACTTTAAAGATTTCTCACTAATAACTTTTGAATTATTTTATTTTTATGAAACTTAGCAAGAGGTCAGGCCATCACAGTTAACTTTGAAATAAAATTAATTAGCTTTCGTACATTTAATACTGGCAAGCATTAAAGCATCTATAATAGTAATAATAAACTGTAAAACTAATTGATAGATTTTTTTGACATTCAACAGAAGTCAAGCAATTAAAGATAATTTTGATGATATATAGTTTAATCTTGTATCTTTAATTGTTCAAAGAATAAAGACTACATTTGAAATTAGGCTTTCCAGAATTGTGTATTAATGAATAAACATGGTATCCTTTAAATTTATTGTATGTCAGTCATTTTAAATATATAATATATGATCCAAGATATAAAACTTACCTAGCTGGTTCAATTTTGACTACTTCTATGCTGCTATCATCATCTTCACTTGAAAGACAATCCAACTGAAGATCAGGAGCTATTGGCCAGTCTAAATTTTTCCAACTATTACCATTTCTTTCAGTGCTAGTGCATCTCTCTGATGGCCCTGCCATCACTAAAATATAAATTAAAATTTATTAAACAAATTATTAATAAAATTAATAATTATGAAATTATTAGCATAAAATTAAAACTTTTTAACATATATATAAAGAGGGTAAATCAAAAAGTTTCAAAAATGATTTCAGTGCCACCATACCTGAAATAAGACAATAATATAATACTGTGATCTTAAATTAACATTATTTTATTTTATATAAATATTCAATAATTGGTTAGTATCTATTTATTTGATATTTTATATCACTAAAAAAATTTTAAACTTTGAGATTCATGCTGTCATTAAGTTTCTGACAAAATTTGATTGGGAAGCAACTACCATCATCCATGATTTTTAGACCAGAAAGTTTATGATGATGATGTACCAAAGAAATGGCAATTGATGGAAAACTAACTGCTATTCAGTCAATTTTTAAAGATTCATGAATATTAGTGCAAATAATAGCCATACATTTTGATATTTTGTATAGGATGGCTCAAGTTCAATCAATTATAAATGATTATTAAGAATTGAGTAAATGACTGTGTAGCAAAATCATTGTTACTGAACATGACTCAAAGGGCTGATCATACACTTTCTCAATCAAATCATTCCAATGATTTTTTATTATTAGTAAGAGAAGACAAAAATTTAGAATTATCAAATTAGGCCAATATTAGCAATCCTGAATGGACTAAATATAGCCACAAGCCCTTATGGCAAATTTGGGCAGACAGATGTGCCTCATATCAGATGATAAAGCATAACAGAATCTACTAAGGGATTTTTCATCCAAATATTCCTAATCTAGCCAAATTCCAGTTATGATTTATGTCAATTATGATTTATCATCTAACTCGAGCCAAGTCTGTCTGTCTGAATTTATCATGAGGCCTCATGGTTATGTTTAACTCATTCAGGAGCAATGATATTGGCCCAGTATGATAATTCTAAATTACTCAGATTATATGCATCCCAAAATTGGAGGTCTGCCAATGTCTTAATAATATAACTGGTTAAAGCATCAGGACAGTAACTAGAAGATCCTGGTTTGATTCCAGACCAAGACAAATTTTTAAATTCAGATAAATAATAAAAATTATAGTTTAATTATTATATAAGAGATGAAATAAATATTAATAGATGGTGGCACTGTAGTGTAATTATTAAATAATCACTAATTTCACAGTTTAATCCTAAAATAGTTTGAGGGATAGAATTTTGTTGGATTAAGAATAGTTGACAGAATGCAGTGAACTTCAGAATAGTTGCCATCAATACCAAATACAAAATATTAAATATGAAATTATACTACTATTTACTATAGTAAATTTTATTATATATTATAATAAAAATAACTCACTTTTTAATAAGAGAAACAAAATATCAATTGTTGTTCATCATTATAATCAAAGGAAAATAAACAATAATTAATAGTTATCATGTGGATGTAGAAATTTGACAAAAACAATTATTTTATGTTAATATAAATTTTTTTAAAAATTTACAGGCTAATAACTGCACATTATAATAATAATAATTAATAACTACAATAATAACCGATAATGACATCATTAATAAGAATTTAACACTGAATAAAGTCACTACTGTGGTACTAATTAAGTCCACTTTGCTTCATTTATATCACGCACAATAAAACAAAAAACTAGCACTTCAGCAAAGAGATAAT
>WUQG02047651.1:0-10427 GCA_011317285.2 Androctonus mauritanicus
ACCCAAGATAACATAGCCGTAGCGCCCGCGGTTTTTAATACTAAAGATTCTCCCAAGCACTTTTAAATAGTAAAATAAATATGCCAATGGAGGATATGTAATATTAGGAAACTACATGGTTATGTAAGATAGGTTTTATTTGCTCTTTTAAGTACGGCAGCGTTCAAAAACGACCACACCCGTTTTAGCGCGTATACATCCAGACACTACCATTCCATATCCATGACTTTCCATAGGCTGGGTTCCCCATGGCTCATATATATATATATATGAATATGGTTGGGATCGGGCTATATTTAAGCCAGCTATGGCAAAAAATATGCGGAAATCTTTTCCTTTCTTACCTCAGTAATTTCATTGACCGTGGCCAATTTTTAATAGGCCCGATCCTCCAATGAGCGACCACCACTAGCGGTTTTATCCCAATACGATGATATTTACGTCTATGATGTTGTTTCTGGACCGCACCAGACATCTGTTTTTATTCCAATCCAGAATGAAAAGGATGAAAAAGTAAGCCACGAAACAATTTAATGGAAAAGTTAGTGAGCTTAAAATTCGAGGCCGATTCCGTGGATGCGCCGGGTTGATATAGGCGCCAAAATGAATGCTAAAAATATAAAATGTATGGTGAAGAACAAAAAATATTAATGTGGAAAATTCGTACAAAATGAAAAAAATACCTGGTTGCAGCATTAAGAATTTTGTTAACACTACATGTAACAAAGTACATGTAGCTGAGCGCAGTTTTTCTAAACTGAAAATTTAAAAAAAAAAAAATTTTATCAATAACCACCACCCAAGACCGACTGAATGATTTAGCAATAATTTCTATAGAGAAGACCATATCTAAGACAATAAATTATAAAGATGCGATCCAGCAATAAAAGCTTATAAATTTAATATAAATTTTTCTTAAAACGTCTATTATTCTATAATGTAGACTATCGTTCATTACTCAAGAGTTTTCCAAAAAAAATGTTAAAGGCGCCGTTTTTCGAACTCGCATGGCAATTAGTCGGCCCGGCCCTGTTAAAATTAGCCGAAAGACCAAAATTCAAACTAAAAATAAGCGTAAAGTCGTAATGGTCTCATTCGACAACCCGAAACAGATATATGTCATCGATAACACACGTCATCGTCTGTTCTTTCTCTTTTGAAATAATCAATTAAAAAAATAACAAAAAGTCTGGCGGCTAGCAGTCACCTGATTTTCCAGCGAAAATCATTCGATAGTTGCCAGGAATCGAAGGTCAGTTGTTTTCCGACACGAGTCGAGCACACGCGCAGGCGCAGAGCGCCCTCCATTATCATCAGAATAATGTATCAGTGCGGCCTATTACCCGATTAGGCCTATCTCCCTTACTCTTACTCTAACTAGAGTTTTTTGGCGCATATGGAAACGAAGATGTCACGGTTAAGATAGGAAGCGAAGAAATGGGAAAACGGAAAAAATTCTGGATTGAGCTTTGAACAGTGATGGTAATTTAAAAAGTTCGCCTTTTTATTAATAACTACTGTTTAGTTATCGGTCCCGCACAATAAATTAATTGGGAGATCTTCGATTATGCCTTTCATTTAACCAAAATATTTCCGGTGCCTGGGAAAATTATCCGCCCCATGGGATGGAGAGTGGATCCAAAGATTTAACTTATAAGCAGCTCTTCAATTTTTGAATTACAATTTATCCTTCCTGGGAAGGAAAGACCAAGGACAAGAGTACGAAGCGAAGGAAGAAGTTTGGCGGAAAAAAGAGAATAATTTTTGGTGGCCTCTTTCGACAGGCGGGGCGAATTTTTCCTTCATTGACAGGCTTAAAATGTCTACAGTCATTAATCGATATATAATCTGGATACCAGCCGAAGAGTATACTCTTTCGTGGATGGTATACATTTCAATCGATATATACACTCAAATACGGGTATACACCCTTCAACCCGGACATCCGGTATAATATTCCATAAAAATTGATAGCAGACAGCTAAATGTTTAATATTTTATTTAAAAAATGACAACCATCCGTCCATTTTTTTCTAGGAAAAATGACGCTTACCATCAAAAAATATGTTAACCATATACTAGAAGTCTAGTTACCAATTTTGAAAATCTGGTTGAAGAGCCAGCCAATAATCGAACAATTCCGTTTACTGGATAAGAAGGTAATAAATTGGCTTATTGATTTGGGAGGAGAATAATCGAACAATTCCGTTTACTGGATAAGAAGGTAATAAATTGGCTTATTGATTTGGGAGGAGAAATATAAATATCGATGAATAATTACCACAATATGGCGGCCAAAACACCGAGTTTACTTACCTCGGTCGGATTATGGCTCGATGTCACGGCCGGACCTTTCCCGCTCGTATCTGAAGAAATTTATTTTCCTCCAATCCAGTTAAATTTGCCTAGATTTATCCTTTTAACCCAATTCTAACTATAGTCCATTTACGTTAAGAAGAAAGCCGAAGTAAACAAACCGCATCACTGAGACACGTATTCTTTAGCCTAGACAGCGCGTTTATTGGCTAGAATTATTTTTGGCCAAAACGCGCCTGGCCAACATAGGTGGAACATTTCTACCGAAACTAACGAATACAGTACTGTATCACATCCAACGTCTTGATACGACATAAAAAGTCTTTCTAATAATGATTTCAGTGAAATTTCTTAAAAATATCTATATTACTCAATTATATATTAAACTATATTCTGTATTTATTATTAAATTTGATTGTTAGCATATATTTTATTAATATTGAATTATACTTGTTATTCTGAATCCATTTCTTTTTGGCATGTCAATTAATAGCAGAATATTAAGTTATGTTGTTACTGTAGAAAAATATCCCATGTGTACTCTATGGTTTCACTTTGTAGGTTGAGTATCAGTGCATGCGCTAATACTCAATCTAAATATATCTACAATTTCCTCAATTATCCTTATCAACATTAATAACAACTATTTTTTATAAACTTCTATATCATTTCTACAGCATTATAATCGTAATTTTTATTCTTTTGCCTTAATTACTGTATGTTATTTCATGCTTTATATTTTATTTACATAAAATCATTTATTTTCATTGGTCACTCTTAAAGGCCAATAAAGATGCAGCTAATGCACTTAACAACACCTCCAATGTTTACATCAGCTTTCTTCTTAATGAAAATAGACTATAGATTTAATTGAATATCAGAGTGAAAACTAATTGAAAGCAAGAATGTAGAATTTCTGCTCAAGATATGATAATGGAACAGAAAAATTAAGCACTTTGAGGTTTTTCTTACTGTTTTCAGTTTTATCTGATTCTGTTAGGTACTTGAAGTTTATATTAACAGCATATGGAGTAAAACTATGTTTAAGCATCAACAAGAAAAAACACTTCTTAATACAACTGCCATATTAATTCCATGCATGCAAGGTTTCTAAACTCCTACCATATTTTGAAGCAGCTAGTTTTATGAGCATTCTAATTACTGGAATGCTGAATAATTAGGCCCATACTGTAATTCATTAACATGAAATATCTTTACTAAAAAGAATGTCTAAATTTTGTGATTTTCAAAATTATAAAAATTAATGCCTTATCTTTTGAAAAACAAAATAAACAAATTTCAATTCAATATAATAAAATTTTGACAATCTTACTAACTGGAATTTTAATACTATACATCTTTATTTATTTTTACTTATAAATTAAATAAATAATTCTTATTGGGAATTCATTAAATTTCTTATTCATATTTAATTTAAGAGAGCATCCATACTATGTTGCACTGTTAGGAAAAGAAGATATAACAGACTTGTGATGAAATATGATGTAAGGAAGAGAAGGAGTCCTTTAAACTGTGATGTTATGTTATAAAAATGGTTGAGAATTTTACATCTCTATGATTAATTGTTACTCTTAATTGTTTGAAAAATAAAGACTGTAATGCAATATATTTTGAAGATATATTTATTATAAATGTAAACAGGACCATTTTAGACAGATGTTTACATGCTAGAGATAATTGGCCGCCCTTAAGAGTAAGACTATACTAGCCATTTGTTTTTTTGAATACCTATGGCAGTGAATAGAATATATGCACAAGAATGATGATGGTCACATTGACGGAAAAAATTCGTAAGAACATCACCATTCTTGTGCATATGTTCTATTCCAGTGTTTTCAACCAGTGTGCCATGAGAAGATCTTAGGTGTGCCGCGAAAATTTTTAAAAGATTATTAATTAAATTATTTTCGAAAGAAGTCCAAAGCACAATAAGTGTACATAACATAATTAAAATCTCTTTAAATTTCTTATATGAGTATATCATTGTTATAATGAAGTTATATATAATATGTAGTTAAAAATATATATGCATAAGCCAGCTTTTTTTGATGATCATAATTTAAATGTCCTGCAGAAGTTTTACTATAGGTTCAGGTGTGGCACAGAAGTTTAATTATAGGTTCAAGTGTTTTGCATGAGATAAAAAAAAAGTTGAAAAACAGTTCTATTTACTGATGTACATGTTCAACAAAAAACTCTAGTGTACTCTAACAATGCAGATCGCAAATAAATTTACAACATAACCCAGGTTATTACTATTTGTATGTTTTTATGATAGTACAATGTAACCTATCTAAGGAAATTTCATAAAATATTTTATGTATATTAGGCTATTTATTTTAATTTTATAAAAATAAAAAAAGTACAATGAATGTATAAATTATATCAAACAGATGCAAAATGTACAACTTTCCAAACAGATGCAACAATTATATCAGAATGTTGCTCTTGCTTTCAATTCATCAATAACATTTGATAATTCTAATTTTTCAAACAAATCCTTTTCTATTGCTAGCAATCCTAAATCACTAAACCTATCTTGAATCATTGATGTTCTTAAATATGTTTTATAAGTTTGAGTTTTAAAAAACTCTTTTCACCTGATGCTCTACTAAAGGGTAATGTGAGGAAAATTCTCAAAGCTATAAATACTGTAGATTTGGAAATGATGATATCAAGTTATTGAATGAATGAACATTCCTTGTTCAGTGAGGTTTTTAAAGAGCTATAGAGAATGAAACCCAAAGAAGATTTTTCAAAGTTAGTGTTGAATGTGACACAATTTCTGCAGTTGGTGACACCACTCCTCACTTCTCTGGGTGGTCTATTTACCCCGAATCTTGAGAAAATTCATCACTAGTATGGGTCCTCTGGTCAGCACCAGGTGTGTGCAGAAGCGTAACTAGGCGTTGGCATTTGGGCAGTTTCCAAGGGCACCAGAATCTTTTAAGGGATATTGTAAATTCGCCTTAAGAACAGTCCAAGGGTGCCAAGCTATATATTTGCCATGGGCACTAAAATCCTAGTTACACCTCTGAGTGTGTGCAATCAGTTGTTTTTCTGTCTCTTTGTTCTATGTATTATATAACATTAGTTAATTTTTATATATTATTAAAGGAAGTTGTTTGCATTTTTTGCGTCCTGAATATTTACTTTATTAAAGATTAAAAATTCAACAGTTAGCACTGTTATAAGTTTTAACAATGTTATGTTCCTATTTTATTGCCAATTATTATTATATTAAAATATTTTTGAATTAATTATAGACTATATTGAATTTATTCCATTAGCTGCCCTAGAGATTTGCCCGTTTGCATGCACGCATGCCCTGCACACTTCTTAAAACTGGCCCTGAATGTAAAACATATACAGCATCTAATTCTAAGAGAATTATATCCAGTTGCTTGAAGGTTTATTTAGAAGTTAAATGTTGCTATAGATCCTACTATATATGTATAAAAAATAAGTGTAAATTAATCATATTTATTATGATTTTATGTATTTTTTTAATTTTAATTTTTATGTAAAATCAGAGAAAAAATTTTTAATTAGAAGATGGGGTCTTCAACTCTGTAATACCATGATAAAGAATATCTAGTTTGGTGTCACAAAAATAATAATGAAGTGGGAGAGGGTTCAAAAAGTATTTAAAATAGTGTGATGAATACTATTTTGAATACTTTTTGAAGTATTCAAAATAATATTCATAAAAATGTACTATAATTTACTCTTTAATATAAAAAACTACAAGAAAAAATTTACTCTTGGTATTTTTTAATAAATACTAAGAGTATTTATTAAAAAATACTAAGAATAAATTTTTTCTTGCAGTTTTTTATATTAAATATACAGGAAGTTCTCAATTTATGAGTTCCAGTTTTGCTAATTTTTTCAATATGAAGTATCAAAAATATGAATATTAATTGCAATAAATTGATGCTGAACATTCATAAAAAGGCATTTCAAATCACATGTGTGGCATTTGGGAATTATGAATGACTGAATTGTTAAAAAATCATTGTGCTGCAAAATCAGAAAAATCAAAATGGGGACTGAGGGTCAGTAGTAATGCATGTTCTGGTTTTACCAATTTATTACATAAACTGACTTGTACATACTCATTGTGTTTAAAATACAAAATAAAGATATAATAATGATGATATAAAATAAATTATTTTATTTATTAATTATTTAATAATACAGTAAGATCTCCATTTAACACGGGTTCAAAAAACCAAACACTAAATGAAACAGTGTTAAACGAGATCATTTTAACATGGAAATAATGGGGATAAGTGAAACAGGATGATGAATAAAAAATTCAGAAAAAAATTTTTTTCTTAAAATTAGAAAATAAAAAGTTTTAAGAAAAAAAAGGCAGTAATCAGATTGCAATAAACTATAAACAATGGAAAAATATCAATGAAAGAAAAACTTTCTAATTCAAGGAACTATAATTCAAAGTGAAAGAGTAAACCACCTTGACCATATTGAATATTCAAAGTGACAGCATTCAGGTTAAAACTAAAATGGGATAATAGTTATTTTTATTATTGTAAAATAACAATTATGATTGATCATAAATATGAACTGTGACCACAGAAGACTTTCATATGTACTGCACTGCATTGATATCAAACACATTGTGAGATGATAAGAATATGAAAGCAACAAATTCATGCGATTTTGGATTTATGTGAATATAATGGTTTGAAAAACTGTGCCAAAGTAAATCAATAAAATATATAGAATTTAAAAAAAAAAAAAAAAAGCATTATATCAAAGCAGTATTAAATGAGGTCTTACTGTAATTTATTTATTTTGCATCATCATTTATTGCATCTTTTTTTTTATATTATATAAATAACTTCCATTCTTAGATTGCTTAAAGCAATATTTCATTTGTATTAAAGCTCATTTACTTATCTGTCAATAATAATGAAGAATATTAATTCTTTAATAAATAATTTTATTATAATAATAATTTGCTTGATTTTTCAGGTTATGTTTTCATTTCTTTAGATAAATAAATCATTGTTTAATCATGAACTATTGATTTTGTTGACCTTTACTTAATTTTATTATGGTCAAATTGCATTGCTGAGAATGGAACCCCCTAATTTTAACATTATGTCTGGAAGAAATGGATTCTTGGTTTAGAATTTTTACTTAACAACAAACAAATTAAATTATAAAGTCAGAAACTACCTGTATTTTTTCATAGCTGCAAAGAAATATATTAAATAGTTTCTATGATAAAAATATGCATTTATGTTTTTCTATTTATTATTATAATCATAATGTTATATTTTTAAATTTATTTATTGTTAAGGCATTTATTTAATTTTTGTTAATAAAATATCATTTAACAAAAATCCTGAACAACCAAAGATTTATTCAATAAAATTCATATACTCAACAATGTTTTTGGTTTTGAGTTCATCAGCTAGTATGGTTCTTGTAATATCAGGAAAAAATAACACTGAATAAGTACGTTGATATTATATGCAATACATTATCAAAAAGATCAGATAATAATTTTAGAAGAATTCTAAATAAATTATTCAATAAATATTATTTAATTTTTATGACTAAATAATGGATTTACCTGAAATCGATGAATTTTTGCATACAGATAAGTTTGATGAATTGATTTTCTAAAATGGCACCATAAGGAAGGAGTATAAGTTCGTCGCAATTGCCCAAAACATGGTTTTGTCATATGCATTTTAGTAAAATCAACTTGTAAATAATCTTTCAGTTCTGCCTTTTGCTTCTCACCCCTCCATTTATCTTCTAACCAAGTTGATAATTCCAAAGTTAAAAGTTTCCATGTATGATTTATTTCTATTTCCCACATTGCAGGTGCACTTTTGATTCCTAAATATGCTATCTCTTTATAAGCTCCATTTATAAGTGATAAACTGATTCCATTTAATGAAAGAAAGCATTCAAAATTTGCATTTTCTCCGTCAATAGCCTGAAATATAATAAAGTTCTAATGCATTCATTTAATATAGCAAAATTTTTAAATAAATATTTTTATAGATTTAAAAGATTATGATTAATATTTTTCAGATAGTTTGAAACTTAACATTTTAGAAATTAAAAATATAAAATTATTCTAAAGTTCTGGCATAAAACATTTTTTTGCATATGACAGAAGTTTTTATAATTGATACCAATCTACAGAAAAATATTTTGAATAGATAAATCAAGTCAATTTCTATAGATAACATGAAATTGACTTAATTTATCTATTCAGATTTTACCCATGCTCCTCGAGTTACAAACATAATTTGTATATAAGTTTTGTTCATAACTCATACTGTTTGTAATTTGATTACTGCTGTTATTTTGCCTCCAAAACTACTGAAATAACTTTATATATTATATTTGTAATATATTTTACAATTGAATCAATTAGAAGTTTCTTATTTCACATATTTGAATGAAAAGTTCTGATTATAAAGGAGAATTTATTTGCATAATTGTCACCATCTTGAAATTCTGCCATAATATATTAACTAACTATGTAATTTTACATTATATTGGTTGCTAGAGCATTTTGCTATCATAATGTTTAAAATTCTTGAGTTTTGAAATTTTCTGAAATTTGCAAATGAAATTTCACTAGTAAGAGACAAAACACTCCAGCATTTGGCAGAAAAACATTTTATTATAATTAAAAGAATATTTACAATATCTGTCAACTGGTCTATTTCAGCTTACAATCTAAAGTTTCAAGTAACCATTACATAGAGAATTGAGACAATTTGTTTACATTCATGTAAGGTTACAAAAACTGTTAGGGAATTATGAAAAAATTCTTGATTTTTTTATTTACTTTTTACATTATTGGTTTAGAAAATGGGGTAAAAATGTGTGACAAAATCAATTACGTGTGTTTTAGTGAATGAAAATCATGTTGGTTGTGTGAATCATTACATTAATGGTTAGGAAAAAGTTAAAAATAAGTAAAATATGCAAAGAAATGAAATAAAATGTTGAAAAACATGTTAGTGTAATAATAAATAATATCATAAAAGATGCATAATTAATATTAGAAGATTACATTATAAAATAAACTAAAAAAATAAAGTAAAAAATATAAAATAATAAAATTGTAGCTAACAATAACTAATAAGAACATGTGTATTTACAAGATTAACATGTAAATAAAAAGCAATAAAACAATAGCCAGAAAAGAATGCATTGAAATGAGCGTGTTATGGCTTAGGCAAGTTTCCAGTATGGAAAATTGATTATAAAACGTGTTGTTCTAATGTTATAAAAATAATATTATTAAAATGAAAAATAATAAAAGCAAAAAGATTTCAAATAATGTCTAATAGTAAATGCACTATCAAAAATAAACCATACTAACTTGTGCTTATATTTGAAATAGGCCATTTGTTTAATAATCCTCACATAATAGTTTGTATTGTGTTTTATAACTCATGATAGTGAATTATTGATAATTTACAGTCCAAATCCAGGCATTGGAGACAACTAAAGAGTTATTCTGATTAATAACATATTTAGTTTTGGCACTTTCTGCAATGTTAAAGGACTTTGCAATGGATCCCCTGTCCTCATTCCTGCTGTTTTGTATTATTTTGGTTCTGACCTATCTATCCACAAGTCTTATTCCAATGCTTTTGTCCCAAGGGCTGTTTTGATCTTACCCTTCCTAATGGTGCTCTTTGATCTGTTGCAAAGGTTACATTTTGTATATCCTCTATATAGTTCTTCTCTTTTAGGACTGTTATTTCTAATTAGGATTTGGTAGATACCTGATCTCATGGTTAGTTGATTGATGGCTTATCATTACTCAGCTATTGGAAAATCATATTTCTTTTGAATATGAGCTCTGTTCTCCTAGTTTTTCCAAAATCTGTAGATTCTTTTTAATTGGTGTATTAATATAATACATTAAGGTTGTATATCGATCTTTACTTGATGCATAGCACTGTGTGGAGGTCACGGGCCGACGGACGTATATATTTACAGGCGTTAGGCCTAGCGGTGGACGACGGCGCGCTGCGGGTAAGGACGGGTAATGAGGCAAATAGAGTAGACAGAGACTA
>WUQG02047662.1:0-10426 GCA_011317285.2 Androctonus mauritanicus
GCTATAATTACCTAAATAAATGCTTATCTGATTGAATTTTACTTTCTTTGAATTCTTTTATGAGTATTATTTTTTTTGTAAATATCTTTATGAAAATTTCGGAGTCGCGTTAAATTCGAGGTCGCGTTATATTCGGGCTAATACGGTATTTAGTTGTATCATTAATATAAAATTTTCAACATTATCCACTGAGTTTTGGCAGTAACGATAATTTCCTGATGATGATTGTAATTTATCTTCGAGAAAACAAAGTTTACAGCAATAGCAAACCAAAATAGGAATTCACTTGACAGCTGGCCCCAGTAGGGGAAGTAGGCGGCTTCCCCGGCCAGCCCTGGTAGGAAAAACCGCCTACTTTCCCGGCACAAGTCCCTATAGCCCCTAAAGGTATATCCCCGGTGCGCTTTACAACCGCAGGTTACTGACCAGGCGGCGCACCGGAATCAATTGCAGGTTACTGCGATTGACTCCGGTAACTGCACCGGCGCACATCGGTACAACCGCAAGTTACTGAGCAACCATTACTGACCAGTAGGCTTTTCAGTAACCTGCTGTTGTAAAGCGGCTTAAAACAAAATAAAAGAACAGAATGGGAATTCACGTTAATAACCGGTCAATGTTATTCAATGACAGCCGATTTTGGTCCATGACATTATTGCATACTTTTTACATTAATGATAATTTAACATTAACAGTAATGTATATAAATAAAATTTAAAATTTATAAAATAAAATCTTTTTCTATACCTATATAAAATTGCAATTATAAAATATAAAATAAAATTAATTTATATATTTAATTATTTTAAATATTATTCAGTTTGATATTTTTATCAGTCTTGATCATGAACATTGGTCATTGAACAACATTTTTGATCATGAACATGGTCGTGAATGTTATCATCAATATTTTCCCAAGAATGTGTATTTTCCAGATGAATTTCCATGGAAAGAATCAATTATTCATAGCAAATGAAGATTTTAATTTAAATTAACAAATAAATATTACACAGATAATTAAGCAAAACATTAATATTCAAAAAATTGTAATTTAGATTTGAATTTAATTCCAGTATTTTTGCAGGGTTTACTAATAAGATATATTCGTGGATATACTACAGTGTTCGATGTTTAGTATAGACAAATTTCAGTTTATTTATATTATTTTATATATTGCGAATTTATATTTTCTTGAGTCTGGATGATTTACTTATTTCATACATGCTAAAAATCAAAATTAAAATTTGAAATGCTGTGCAATATTGCATTCTGCTACTGTACTTGAATTTTGAGGAGTGAGACATATACGCCTGCGTGAAAATATTATATTTTCACGGGTGTGAAGACAGCACAACTTTTCAGCACAACATTCAGTTTCAAGGTCGCGCTAAGCGACAGACGCGTCGATTGCATCTGAATAGTAATATTCATTAAAAATATCAAATTAATACGACTAAATCATTAAAACATAGAGGTTTAATAAAATCTACGATTTCATTTCTTCATAATTAAAAAAAAAAACTTAAAAATAAAACCGATAAACAAAAAAAAATATTCATTTTTGCCAATATTATTAGAGATTCTGAAATAAAAGTTATTGTGTTGAAAACCTATTTCAATTTCACAACGATGCTAAAAATTTCGTCGACATCCCATGTGCAGTTTTTTCGCTAGCCCCCCGCGAACACTCCGACTCTTCAACATACATACCGCCAGCAACATTCAATCTCCATTTCCGCCAATACTGTTTCCGGTTCCCAAACCAGACTTGTTGTGTTGACAAGCAGTAACAATACCACAGCTACTCTGAAAATTTCGTCGACATCCTATGTGCAGTATTTCCGCTAGCCCCCCGCTAACACCCCGACACTCCAACATACATACCGCCAGCAACATTCAATCCCCATTTCCGCCAATACTGTTTCCGGTTCCCAAACCAGACTTGTTGGGTTGACAAGCAGTTACAATACCACAGCTACTCTGAAAATTTCGTCGACATCCTATGTGCAGTATTTCCGCTAGCCCCCCCGCGCACTACAATATCTTGGTCCACTGATGATATTCGTTTTTAGATTTACATCATATTAACAAATATACATCTGAAAACATCATGATATTGTGTTTTGATAATATACAATTTCACATCTATGCTAAAAATTGCATCGAGTTCCAATGTTAAGTTTCCATATTTTTAGTTCCATTGTTTATTGATAGATGGCGGTGCAGAAAGTTAGGTTGACTTCGTTGATTAAATCGAAGTATTTGACTTGTTTTTAGTCATCGGTTGTTGTATTCGATGTTTATTGAATAGATGAATAGGCCAACATTAGTAGTTAATTAGTTATCAATTTTCATGTGACACGTGTGCAATGGCGAGGGAGAAAATAAATAATATAATATTAAGTAAAAAACGAAAACCTAAACTGATACATATTTCTTATTTATATAATAATAATAATAATAATAATATTTACTTATATTTACTATTTTATTGAAATACTAGGTAAAATTGATATTGCAAGTGCTTTGAACTGTTTAATAAATATTTAAAATAAATCTATTCCTATTTAGTAGTTAAATGTCTCAATAATTAATAATGTTATTTATGAATTGTTTGTTTACGCTTCTGCGATTAGGTGTCTTATTAACATTAAATTCTATTCAGGGAGTTTGAATAGATAGACTGAGGAGGGCGCTTCAATGTTACACTCCATGAAAGTGTTTACAGACAGATCATACGCAAGCAACATTTATTTTTAGTTAATAAATTTATTTCTATGTTTTAAAAGACACTTTGGGTTTTACAAAGCAAAGACTATAAATTAAACAACTTCTGTACTATTACTCAGGCAGATATTTTATGCCTTGAGCCAAGCATTGCAATTTATTCTGGGAAAAACTATTTGAATTATATGTTCTGATTCAAAAAATAACACTTTGAAATTAAACTAAAAAGATAAAGTAGATTATGCTTTAAGACTTTTGAAGTATTCAAAACATGTTAAACTGAACTCAACACAAGCTTGCTAGAAGTCCTAAAAAATGCATATTGTTAAAGCAAATTTTCTGTTAAAAAAAGTTGTAAGCTCAGACATAAGTTCAAGCAATCATTAAACAGGTAAGTTGTTAAGTGAGGAGTGCTTGTAATCATGTTGGTCTTCAATGCTTTTTTATAAAAATTAGGTAGATTTTAATTTTGATTCAATTCAAAAATATTTTCTGAAATATCTGCAATAAAATCACATATAATAAATTAACTCACATATCCAAATTTTATGCACCAGAAAATTTTTTGATGGATTCAGTTTGAGTGTCAATCCACAAGTAGTAAAATTCCTGTTGATTTGATTACCCAAGTGCAGGCAGATCATCCGTGGGTTGAAGTGGATTCCATTATGTAGTAATCAGTCAAATGATTGGGACATGGCATTAAAAAATAATTGCTTATTTTCTAGTAACTTTGTTAGGCTAGTCTCAATTAATTAACAGCTCAATCACTTGCAATACTTTTGTCAGAGGTTACTTTTAGAGCTCACAATAGGCTGGGCAATACCACGACAGATTAACTGGAAGTTTGAAAAATGGAGTTAACAGACTTGCTGTACCCAGACTTCTTATGAAAAACTGGATATGCGACTTGGATTTGAATCTGGATCCTTGACGTTGTAAATGACTGTTTTATCATGCAACCATTTGGCAGATGCAAAAAATTTAAGACACACAAAAATAATTTAAGCATTTCAGTTTTGTTTTTGCATGGTATTTTCTTTATTTAGTATATAATTTTAAAGAACTATAAAATATTTATTTTCAATTAATTGCTATTATATTATATAATAAAGATTACAAAAATTCATGAAAGAATTGCAGTATGAAGAAAATTTTTTGTTCTATTAAAAATAATCATTGCAATCTTTATTAAATTGTAAGAACACAGAAAAAAAATTTCAAAATAATATAAATGCTTTATAAATTTTAAGTTATATTAAGAATGCAATTTTGGGAGGATCAATAAATGTATTATTTATTATTTTCTATTTCATGGAAAACAAAAAAAGGAAATGAAGAAATATATTGATATATAACTGAACTGTACAAACAGAAAAGAGTCATTATGTTTAATAATTTCAATATAAATTATGAATTTAATTATTTAGCTAAATATACAGTCAAATAATTTCATGTTAACATAAATTAGCTATCCATCTTGATACGAAAAAACTGCTTCTTTTATTGCACAATCTACTCTATACTCAAATAAAGCACTTGTTGCAGTAAATGTTCATTAGCAATCTTTAATCATCATCAGGAAACATACACAGTTCAAGCCAATAAATGTTACAATCATTTGTAACGTTTATTGGCTTGAACTGTGTATGTTTCCTGATGATGGTGGTTTGAACCACTGAAAACGTTCAAGTGCTTTGATTAAAGATCGCTAATGAACATTTACTGCAACGAGTGCTTTATTTGAGTATAGAGTATAAATTAGCTAATTCCTGATAAACATTAAATATATTATTATATCATCATTAAAAACTAAAAAAATATATAATCTTTGCTTATAATAAAAAGGACAGGATTTACAACAGTATCTGTAAGCATATTATTTCTTAATACATTCATCTATCTGAGAGTAGTTATTAGAAGATTTATATATTATAATATAAAGACTTATGATAAAATGATATGAAATTTATATTATGCTTTCATATATTAAATTTGATATTTACAATAATTAATGGAATTCTCATATAAAAATAACATCATGAAACTAGATAGATTATTTTGATTTCGTAACAAAAAATTTCAAAATAGGATTGAGAAGAAAAAACAGCACCGTTCAGCAGTAAAACACTTTCTTTATTCCGACTAAGCTAACATTTTCAGTGGGAAGAACCCACCCCACTGGTCTTCCCACCGAAAACGTTATCTTAGTCAGAATAAAGAAAGTGTTTTACTGCCGAACAGTGCTGTTTTTTCTTCTCAATCCTGTTTGGAAATGTATAGGCAGTTTGTGCATAGCAATTATGAGAAATTTCAAAATTTTAACATAAAGCAGAGATTTATAGTTAAGTCTGAGATTCAATTTTTTATTTTCCTCTTTGTCAAATTTATTCTGATAATTATTATTAAAATCATTTTAACTTAAGAATGAAAATAAAATCTAGCCAAGTTTAGTATAGTTTATAATTATATATAACAACATATATATTTAATTAAATCTATTAATTTGTATTCCTAATTAATCTTGCAAATTATTATTAATGCAGTACATCAATTTCATAATATAATATGGCCTATTCTGATAAAGTAATAATACACGTAAATCGATGGATTAAAATTGCTACTGTAATTTTTCATATTAAAGTTACCTCATCTTGCTGGCCTTCAAAAATGGGACCATAAATCTGATCAATTGGAATTTCGGATTTGGACCAAACTCCATACTGAATGCCAGATTCATCTAATCTTACTTCTAAATTTTTTGGCAAGTAACTGATGTAATCCTGAGCAGTTTCATTTAATTGGGGCTGAAAAAATAGTTTCTTAATTTAATGATATAAACATATATTGAAAATAATTTAAATAACTATCAAATTTCAGACTTCTCGATAACCCCACAGAATAATATAAACATGATAATGATGTTAATAATAATAAAGAAAAAATATATTTTAAATCTTAGATATCAAAATTAGTATCTTAAATTTAAGAAAAATACAACTGATTATCCAAATATCACTTATTTGAACTACTACTGCCCAAAAATAAAAATTATAGTATTTATTTTTAATATATTGATTGCTATACTGAAGTATTACTCCTGCCTCTTAATCATTTTGTTGTGATAATATAATTATGAGAACAGTCTTGTGACTACTAGATATGTAGTAAATGCCATTCAATGAAATCAAACTAGTTTTCCAGCATTATGAATCAACTTACTGTAAAAACTAGAGAGAAGAAATCTTATTTCCAAGACTCTGCAAGGAACAGTTTTATGTCATTCATCAGTATCTCTTGATGCATGGATACCAACCAATGTGTGATTTATTCAACTGGACACTTATCCAAGAAAACATCTTTTAATCAGTTCCCTTATTTAGTTTATTTTACTGAATGTTTATAGCATTTTAATCATTGTTTTAATCCTTTAAATCTTTTTAAAAAATATATTTATTGTTCTAGCTTTTATGCCTTTTTATCAAATATTGCTATTTCATTCAGCATTTAGTTTTTTTTTTTAACATATTTAATTTATTTTTGCATGATTGATGCACTTTTACACTATTTTTATGAATTAAATTTTTATATTTATGTTTGTTGAATTGAATTATTGCTGTTGTATTTGCTATCGTTCTATTTTGGTTTATCAGCTCTTTTACAAAATGTTTATAAGTTTTAATGTTTATTTGTTAATGTTGTTTATATTTTACAGTGACTTTCACATGTTGTTTTTATTTTCATGAACATTATATTTGGTGCATTTTGGTCAAGGCATGTATAACAAAACAAAATCAAACTGTAAATTGTTCATTACTGACACAATTACATTGACTAATGATTATTCAGCTTTAAAGTAGAATTCATTAACAGTTTTTTGATAAAGCTTGAATAATTTGAGCTTTCCTGAGTTGTTTCTTTGTAACAGCTCATCATCTTGAGTTTTTGAAAACACACTAGTTTCAGCAACTGTAATTGCAACTGATAAAAGTGGAAAACCTATCAGTGTGCATGATCATGGTAACACATATCTGATGTCCAAAACTGGCTATGAAATAATCATTCCATATTTTCTAAATGATCAAAAATATCAGAAAATGCATAAACTGTCAATCAAAATGATCACTACATAGTTCACTGCATTTCCATTTAATATTAAGTGATAGCCATCGTGTTTATTCACTAAAAAGATTGATCAATAATTTATAATGTTATTTGTGAAGTGCTAAATAAAATTAATATTTTTGAATGTATTTAAATATGAATAATTATATACATTCACGTATTCGTTAATAATAGAATTGAGAAGAAATAGGTACATTTTATAAATAAATATTACAGATTGTGCTACTACTATAGGATGCACTAATAGTTCACAGAATGCAATGCATCTGATTTATATATTTTTAATCATATTTAATCAGTATCCAATGTTTAAATACCTAAAAAATATTAAATTATATAAAATCATACATATTCACACATTTTTAACAAAAAATCAAAAGAATCAGTAAGATGGTAATTTTTGTTAGAAATAAAAAAACAAAGATTGAGTGCTGGTGTAAAGGTTCAACAGAAATGCATTGCAATTGAGTCAATTAATCTTAAATCTTTGAAAAATTTTTGTTTTTGTTTTTTGCCCCACGTACAAGTTCAAAATTTTTTCAGAAAAAATTCCTCAGCTTATACACAAGCATATATGATAAATCCCATTTAAACTTTATAAACTACACAATTAAGAAATTATAGCTAGATCTTTTTATCAAAATAAGATGAAAGATAAATCAAATTAAAACTAGTTTTATAATTAGTAATCAATACTTAATATTCTTAAATTGTAATGAAGAAACATCAGTTTCTGCATTTTTGGAACAATCTATTTTTAAGACTTTAGAATTTAGAAATAAATGCCAAATTAGCAGACAATAGATGTATCAGTATATGATCTAATAAATAAAATTGCTATTAAATATTTTTAATGTAGATTATTTTGGCTTTATAAAATTGTAATATATATACGAACTGTACAGCCGTCCTGTTAACTCAAAATGCACACAAAAACAAAGCTCTTAAAAACTATAACAATATATTTCATAATTTTTATGAAAATCTTATAATATATACTAAACAAAATAGTCACTTAAGAAAAAAAAACCTTTTCTTCTTTTCTACAATTCCTTCCATTTTTGTTTTGGTACATATCATTTTCTGATCCCAATTCTTCTTCCTTTATCTCTGATTCAATATATTCATCGACTTCATATTCTAAACTTATATCTTGTTTATAAGTGTCCCAGTTAGGTTCTTCTTTAATCCATACCTCAAGATTGTTTTCAGGAACTAAATCCAAACAAATCTTTTTTTAATAAAATAAATTAAAATAAATCAATTAAATTATAATTAACATATAAATTAACCAATTTTGAATTAAAGTAAAGGTAAGTCATATTATAATTAGTTAAGTTCTTCAAAATAGGAACAAACAGTGAATACAATTTGGTAAAAAATCAGATTCTAATAATACTTAAAAATTGAGATGCAGATTACTGGTGATTAATTTATATGCTAATAACCATAGTTATAATATCTACATAGCAAGAATAGAGAGAGAGAGAAATAACTTTAAAATAATACGAGCAATTTATTTATTTTAATATAAGTTACTTAGTTATGTCTATGAGATATCTTTAATTTAATTATAGTAGTGATGATAAAAATAACAATAATAATGTGGAATTAAAAAATATTTAAATTTTGTTTAAAAAAAATAATATAGGTTGTTCTCATTTTATGAGTTTCCAACAACAAGTTCTTAGTTTTGTGAGCAAAATCTGTTTGCAATGTTTTGTCCATATTGGAAATATTTGAAATTAATACAGATAGAAGCCTCTATATGAAATATAATTTGCAATTTCCTTTAGTAGTTAGTAGTGCAATAAACATCAAACCAAATATAATACAACTCATTGTTTCAATCAGTCGTATTAAACCATTAATAAAATTTATTAATGGTTACAAGAGTAGTAAACTTCATTGACTTAGGGTCTGAAGAAATTTTATTAATGATATCATAATGCACAAACAGTAACAATACAAGAAATAGACACAATAATCTATAGACTAAAATAAAACATAGTTTTCAAAATATAACATCCATTTTTAAATATTATAAAACAAAAAGATAACTGATTAAAACTGTACAACTGTTGCACATAATCTGCTTCATATTTATCTTTAAAACTAGTAACAGTAAATTTATTATAACAAACATGATAAAAATACATAAGCATAAAACATAATAAAAAAATTACAAAATAAGAAAAATGAAAACTCAGTGATATAAACTGAATGGTAATAGTGAAATTTATATTTATCATTAGAATAATCTCTATAAAATTAAAAATCGAAAATCTCTAAATGTATAAAACAGTATTAACTTTTGGTTAGAATTTTAACTTCTCTGTGAATGCAAGGACAGAATTTTTTTACGATTTAACACTCATCATAAGAGATGAGTAAACAGTGCCTATTTTCTGCTTGTGATCTTACATTCTTCTTTTAAATTCAAGCACTATAGCAAAGAAACTAAATTTTAATCTGACATAATGTTTTCGGACATAAGCGTCCCTCTTCAGTGCCATATACATGAAGAGGGATGCTTATGTCCAAAAACGTTATGTCAGATTAAAATTTAGTTTCTTTGCTATAGTGCTTGAATTTAAAGATTACATAATTAAAGCAAAGTGTTTACCAAGTTTGTCTTACATTCTTCTTCAAACATGATCCTGTCACTCCTTTCTGATGCTTTCCTATATTCTTTATCTTCCATTTTTAAAAAAGCTAATCACTGAGGATACTCTATTCTTATAGTAAGAGTAAAAAGATAAGATATAAAGGCACAGTTTTAAACATATTATAACATAGAAAATTCCTCAGCATTTACATAATTTGTTGTATTGAAAACACAGGAACACAATAAATATTGTTATAGTCACTTTAAAATATTATATAAAAAACAGTACTAACCCAATTCTTCCATTTTTAAGAATCTTGAAATTTATTCATATAATTATTTATTTCTTCTATATTGCTATAAATTGAAAATAAAAATTTTAAATATCTAAAATAATGAGATCAAATAATAAATTTCAAGTGAAAAAAATGAAAATATAGTATTACAAATTCTACTATGTTACATTAATTCTCTTCTTAAAATATGTTTCCAGAAAAGTTTCATATATTTCTTTCAGTTTAAAATCTTTTTAATGCAATTAATTCTGAAAAAGAGGAATTATTTTTACGATTTACTCAATAGTTTGTTGATATTAAAATTTATTAACTAATTTATTACAACAAAAATATAATAATATGATAAAATATATGGAAAAGTATAAGTAATCCTCATCTTATGACAGTGAGTAAATTTTGTGATTGATCAGTCAATGGAATTCCATGGGTTCAAAGTCCCTGACTCAATGATCTGGTACATGGAAAGAATCCTATTTGTGTCTGGTTCTTGTAGTTTTGTGTTTTTTATGTTTATTAAGATAATGTATAGTGTCATAATAAACATCAGCAGTGAGAAATCCATAAATTTTGGGCATTTACAATTTATGGCCATTCAATTTATGATGGCAGGATTCGAACCAAACTCTGTCATAAGTCGAGGAGTACCTATATATGTAAATTTTTAATTGAC
>WUQG02047673.1:0-10426 GCA_011317285.2 Androctonus mauritanicus
ATAAAATGTTCTGAATTAGAACAATAATTCTAAAACTGTATTTTGTTTATTTTTATATGTTAGCATGTAATTACTGACGAAGGTTCGATCGAACCAAAAGTGCTTTAATTAATAAAAGCCTGTTATAGTATATATGAAGATTTATTTCACAATAACCTAGAGAAAGACTATATTTTCCCTGCCCCTAGTGCTGAAAAGGTTATATTGATCCATGGAGCAGTGTAATATTATAATTCCGAATAAGCTTAGTTTTAATTAACCTGATAGTAGCAGCATGAAACCCAATCATAAGAAACAAAATACAAATTAGCATGCAGACTAATTGACTATCAGTTATGCAAAATTTTCACTGTTTTGTTAAAATAAATCTTCCAAATGTAGGAAACCTTATTTTTGGTAGAGTGTCTATTATCTAAAGAAAAATCATTTTTTTACTATAATTTATTCATTTTTTTAATGAATTTTTAATATGTAATCTCCTTATAAAATTATGTAGAGTATCATATTTCATTCAGTTATAAAATTTTTTCAAAGTCAAAACAAACATGCTGCCTATTTTATTTGTAAACAGACCAGGTGATTTTATTATCTATAGTGATCCAAGATCATTTGGAAGTAATATGAGAATGGAGGAAAGATGTAAATTATATGTATAAACAAGTAGCCAGTGAAGAACAGCAAGGACTAACATAGTTTACATACACTGTAAAAATGAATTCAATTTTTTAACAGCCCTCCTGATAGCTTATGTCAAAAGTACAATTTCTCCCTGTAAATTTATGAAGAACTTGTATAAAAGTCCATGTTATTTCAGAAAATTTTAAATATTTTTACATGAGACTTTTCTTTTGAGTGCAATGTTAATTTTTGGCATATAATATTACAAGAGCAATCTGACAGTGGAGAGTAAAATATAATTCTTCAACTTCAAAAGATTCTAAATCACATATGATAAAAAAAATTAGAATATGAAGTAAAATTTTATATCTTCTCTGATATGTTTATCTATTTTTATTGTAGTAAATTTCTGTCTGGGAAAAGATACCAGTATTTATTTTGTTACAAATTTTTTTTTAATTGGATGTATAATATGCAAATTATAATGATGAATAGAATCAAAAATTCTGTTTTAACAATGATAAAGTAATTATTCTTTTTCTTAAAGAGAAAGATCGAAAGTTTAAGAATCACTATATACATACAAGTCACAAATTCTGATCACTACTGTGATCAGAATTTGTGACATGCATGTCTGCATATCTGGTTATAGCATAATATCCATTTCTTCAAATATTGTTTATTTGTTAAGCCACTTCAATCTAGTTTTTTGTGGAATTGTTTCAAAGTTTTTTTAATATATAAAAAAGAAGATAGCTGCATACCAGAACATTTTAATCACTATCTAAAGCTTAATAAATGGCTTAAATAAAATTCTAAAATCAGATAAACAATTTATTGAAATATCTAAGAATGAAGAAATTTATCAAAAATTTTCTCTTTTGTAAATATGATTTAAATGTATAAACAAACAATTAAACAAAAATTTAATTGTTTGTTTATACATGCTGCAAAAGTAACATGAAACTGGAAACTACAGCACTGTGAAACAATAAGCTATGCTTATAAATAATTGATTACTAATTCAAATGCTTTGTTAATATTAATGGTGAAGCACAGAATCTCAAGTGGTGAGATTTTTTTCTCTGCTCTTTTTCATGCATTGTAAAATTTTATGAATGCATCAGAAAGGACATAAATTTAGGAAAATTCTAATTTTTCCTAATTTTATTAAAAATTCTTTAATATATCAGCATTTTTATTATTTTGCATGCAGGAGAAAAATTCCACATTTGACCACTGCTGGATTTATTAATGAATCAGGCCTGGACTTCTAAAAAACTAAAGGTGTAGGACTCTGAATTGAATTCAGTTCCTTCAAGATAATAAGTATCTGTTTTACTGCATGATTTGTGTGTTTATTCTTTAATATAACTATTTTTAATGTTACATCTTTGTGAGATAGTATAGAGTACACTCCAACATATGTATCTCTTGACTTATGTAAGGTTTTCTAAAATGATTTACTTAAATTGGAGATTGCCTGTATAAGTTGTGTGTGTAAACAAGTAGCCAATGAAGATGAACAGCATGGACTAACATAACATACACACACTGTAAAATTAATTTAATTTTTTAAAAAGTCCTCTTGGTAGCTTACGTCAAAAGTATAATTTTTTGTGTAAATTTATGAAGAACTTGTATAAAAGTTGATGTTATTTCAGAAAATTTTAAATATTTTCACATGTGACTTTTCTTTTGAGTGCTATATTAGTTTTTGCCATCCAATATTACAAATTTTTTATAAAATTGATGGGAAATAAAAATAACGTAAATATAGTGAAGCCCTTAAAATAAGAGGTTAAATATCAATCAATTACGTAGGGGATTAATCGCATAATCCAAACAGTACAAACTCCCCTAGCAGATAAATTTTGAAGTAACTGCCAATTAATGATTAATAATTAATATTAATCATTAATTGGCAGTTACTTCAAAATTTGTCTGATAGGGGAGTTTGTGCTGTTTGGATTATTCGGATTATTTGGAGGTTAAATATGTTCCAGAAGAAATACTGTATCTTAAAATTCTTGCATATTGCATATCTCAAACCCAATAATATCTAGGATTGGCCTAATTTATTCTAAGACCCAAAAGCTCATAACATTAGATTTTTCAAATATATAAGAATTTTTCAGTTTATATTTTGTTAGTTTAATTATAAGTTGCTAAATGGCTTCAATTTATATTATGCCATATTTATACCATATTCATTTATATAACTGATATATAAATATGTTACAGCCAATGTCCAATGTATAGCCAATTTGTGAAATGGTTGGCTACTTCTAGATTTGGCCAAAACTTGAAATATATAAGAATTTATGACTATTTTGGGCCCTGCCTGAGCAATTCATAATAAGCCTGACAATCAATGGCCAATTTGAGAAGTCAAAGAAAAAGTGGCTAGAACTAGAAGCTTTGCAGAACTAAGTAAGCAGAGTGCATCATACAAATTTCAGCTTATTCATCAGTGAGAATGGGATTCTTTTACTTTAAATAAGAAATTCAAAAGCTTTTTGCTTCTTCTGATATGAAAATAAATCTTAACAGCCCAAATTCAAGCAAAAGATTGATATATTTATTATTTGCTAAAAATCTTTCAATGAAAATGGGATTGTCTGTCACATCACATGTTGGTCTTACAATATTGATGCAAGAGATTATAGAACTTACACACCCTCTAATATGAATGGGATTGTCTCTCAGAGTAAGGAAAAATGTAGAAATGTATATTTCAGGCTTTGGCCAAATGACTTGGTCAAATTCAGAACTGGCCAGCCATTTTGCAAATTGGCAATATGTTGGACATCAGCCATAACATAACATATTGCCAATTCATAAAATACAGTATGTATATATATATATATTATAGAAATGTTCCAGTTGTCAATTATTTCTGTTTCTTACTTCAACTCTGGACAAATTGCCAGTAACCCATACATTCTCAATATATTGCCATTATCCTAAAGTGTACTTTTCTAAATATTATAATCTTTTTGAATTTTATATCATTTTCTATCTTTGACACTGGCTATCAATATCACTAGTGAGGTCAATCATCAGATGAAGAATAAGATTCAATAAGCTAAGCATGAAACTTCTTTTGAAAAAAAAATCTGGAAAGATGGAATCCTCCAAGGATAAGTGAATGATTAACCATGCAACCACCTAGCTGACCATCTAAATATCAATTTATTGTGCTGAAATAATAAGGCTTAAATTACTCCTAGTATTCAAAACAAATGATCATGTAAACACATAGTATAACCAATATTATTAAACTCTTTGCTTTTAATTACACAATTTTAAAACAAGACTATAGCAAAGTATAAAAGTTTTAATGGTAAAACGTTTTTGGACGTTACATGTCCCTCATCAGTACCATATATATCTAACCTAAACTGCTAACATAGAATATTTACAAACTATTCTAATCGGATACTAATTCTATAATATAAGAATTATAGAATTAGTATCCGATTAGAATAGTTTGTAAATATTCTATGTTAATAGTTTAGGTTAGATATATATGGTACTGATGAGGGACGCGTAATGTCCAAAAATGTTTTACCATGTAAAACTTTTATACTTTGCTATAGTGGTTGTTTTAAAATTGTGTAAACACACAGTTCCTGATATTTACATAATCATCTGGTATATAAGTCTTCAGCAGCCTACTCACTTTTTGATATCAAAAGTGAGGTATGTTGAACAGTTTCTTCATTGCTACCTACAAACTGACTTCTTATATTGCCATTCATAATGTCTTGTATCTTGATTTTTTTTCACATGTTGAAGAATCTGCTGTCTACAAAGGATTTCACACATTGTGGTTTTCTTGTACCATAAGCAAGAAAGATCTTCAAGAAACAAGATATTTTCTTGTATCTTGAGGATCCACAATATTTTTACTTTATTGAAAAGCAAAATAATGCATTTTATATTATTTATGCAAAAATATAGGCCATTGTCAGAAATGTTATATATAAAAAATTGAAATATTTTTTATATACAAAACTGAGAGTAATTATCAAACTCCATTCACATTCAGCTCTCCAAGAATTTTGATTCAGAATTTTGGTTAAGAAATTTTTTCAACTTATGTATAAAAACCTTGGTTCCAATTATTTACATATACTGATAAATATTTGCATATCAGGAAAAAATCTTATTTAATTGAAGATATATTTTAAGACACACTAACTTATATTAAAACAATATACAGTACAATAAATCAGATGTTTTTTCCAATATAATGCTTGTCTGTTCAAAAAGATAGAATCCAAAGTAAAGTAAAGTGTTTATATTTACTAACATAAGTCCTATTTAATTGCAATGAAACCTTTTAAAATGACCACCTTGGCACAGTGACCACCTGACTAAAGGGACCAAATTTCAAAAGCTGGTTCATTTTCCATAGGATGTAATGCTATTTTTGTTCTGTATAGTGACCAAGTATCTAATGTGTATATTGATCATTCACATAGTTAGTTTTAAGAAATTTTAATCTGCTAAAGTGACCAAGAAGATTAATTTCATGGAAGAATTACTGTATTTTCCTTAGAAATTTTCTGTTGTTATAAAATAGCCTGTTAAACCAGTATATTAAAAAGTAAGTATTGTAATTCTACAGTATATGTATCTTTATACAGTATTTTAATTTAGGTTTAATTATGTTAAATGCAGATATACAGGTTAGTATTAATTGTAGTACAGTATACGCTTGCTATAAGACTGTTCATCGGAAGGTGATATGTGCTATATGTTATCATAATCGCTTTATTACAACTTGATAATTTTAATTAATATAAATTTGCAGTTTGGATTACCCTGTTCACAGTCATTCACTGCAGTAAAAAAAATGCCTCCTATTCAGTTAAAACCCAAAAAGCTCAGTTACAACAAAAATTAGAACTGATTAGTTTCTTTGAACACAATGCACAAAGAATAACTTCTGAGAAGTTTGGAGTCATCAAGACATATCATAACATTAATAAGTGAAAAACTGAATATCGAGTGCTATGAACTGCAAAATGAAAATGGGAATTTTAAAATGCAATTTTTATTTAATATGTATAATTTTTCTTCTTAGCATTTAATATGCAATAACTTAATAAACTAGGTGCTTTTGTTCAATTTTTTTTATGATGAAAAGTGGTTTTTTTCTTTTGAGGGAAGGGGAGGATTACTATCCTGTATAGTGACTAATGAAGTTGATCCTGAGGTGTGGTCACTAACAGGTTTCACTGTATTTATTAGAAAAATTTAAATGCAAGATATATTGCAGAATAATCTATTTAGAAAAATATCTCCTGTAAAAGAAAATTTTATTTTAAATAAAAATATTTAAAGCCTTTGATAAGGCTATTATTAGCTAAACTAAAAAACATTAGTAGATATACAGTGTGTTTAGTTTCTAATTAAAAACACTGAATCAATGTACAAGGAATAATATTCACCATAAAAATACAATACAGTATAAAAATTTAAAATTTGAATGAAAAAAAATTAACATTTACAATAAAACATTTAAAATAATAAAAAAAATGGGATTATAATAGAAGATTAAAATATAGACAATAAATTAAAATATTGTATTAAAATGTAATTTTAATTAGTCATTAAGTAAGAAAATAAAACAAAAAATGTAAATAAGTTTGGGATAAAATGGAGAATGATGTTAAATGTGATAACTGATGTATCTTATAAACACAACAACCAAGGAATTATACAGGATACTTTTGTTGATCATGAATAATTCATTTAATTTTTTTGTTAATCCATATAGCTTCAATGATGTGGCACTATACCTTTCTGTGTGTTTGGATTATTCTAGCTTTGGGCAATCTACCATTATATCTTGTTCTATTGCTTTAATATAGAGTTTGGTAATATTTTTCCATCTTTAAGATCTGATTGATGCTCCTTTAATCTTTCTTATAAAGTTTCTTTTGGTGTATCTTATACATATAATTCAGTTTTGTTATGTATGTGGTTGAAAACAAGTATCTAATAAATTCTGAAATGTCTGTTCATGTTAATTTTTCATCCATCATTTGAAAGTTTTTATAAAGATAAATGATATATTTCAACAATTATTTCTTGTTGGTTAATTTGAGGTTTTTGTGTTCTTAAATAATATATTATGTAGTATGGCTTTGTATATTTAGTAAAAGTAGTCCTTAATTTATGAGCACTTATATTTATGATGGATGTCATTAATAAATTCTGTGATTGGTTAAGGTAATTCACATGGGTTTGAGTCCCTGAGCGATGATCTGATGTATGGAAAACATTTTTTTTGTGTGTGTTTCTTGTAGTTTGTGTTTATTATATTTAAAATAATATATAGTATTATAGTAAACATTAAGTAGTGAAAAATCCATAAATTTTGGAACATTTATGACTTATGGATCACTGCAACTTAAGACAGCAGGGTTCGAAATTAGACCCCATTGTAAGTCAAGGACTACAGTCATACATCATCTTACATTGCTAATTTGTTCCAAGACTCACAACTTAAGTGGAATAAACTCATTAAAAAACAAACTAGATCCCTTATAAATAACCCTGTAACATTGCTAATAAAAATTTTAAGCTTCTAAATAATTCTATAATTAATTTTGCATATTTTTATTCATTATTTTATTCGTTTTTATGTGGTTTTATTGGTTTTTAGGTGATTACAAATTTTTAATAAGTTCATTGACTGACATAATATACAGTTGCATAAACTGATGTTAAGGCTGGGTCTCACAGGCATAAATTGCAATATCAATATGCTGATGTAAAGGTGTCACACACAAAACATCAAGCATACTGATGTTCAAATTAAAAGCATAAGCTGCAACATAAATGAACGATGTTGTTTAGCTACTGATCAATTACTATGACATCATTTGAAATTAGCTGATTCAATATGAATAGAAAAATTCAAGAACTGCTTTATTTATTGATAGCTTTATTCATAAAATTATTGAATGTCATGATTTTGCAATTGCAAAATTTGAAAAAACTATGAATGCATGCCATATACTGTTTCAGAGAACAACAAAGTTTTGATAACCAGCTCATACTCTGATTGGATGAATGGTCAACATACTCTTGTACATAGCATAGAAAGTTGAACAAGAGTGAACTTTGGTATAAATATGCAGCATATATAGCAGAAGTATCATCATCAACATTGATATGACATATTCACATCACGTTTTATGCCTATGAGACTCAGCCTTTTACAATAATTATCAATCAGTTAAATGATATAGTCAAAAGTCAAATTTGTACTTATGCAATTCTTTTTATTGATTACTCTTTTTTTATTGATTTTGTACAATTAGAACTATATACCTATTTTGGGATAGCTGCAATATCATTGTTTTTATAGCAGTTGTTTGTTTATTTAATTTTCAATATAAACAATGCATCTAGTTACTTAATTTTTAGAGAATTTTGAATTTTTTATGAATACTTTAACTTCTCTGATCACTAAATGGTCACATCCAGGCTTTTAATTTTCATTTCTCAAACATGTCAGAAATTTGCCCTTTGACCTATTTTACCAAAAGTTCTTTATTGTCAGTGATTTTTCTTAATAATTCAATATAAAATTAATTTTGTTCTTTAGATTTATATAAAATTACTAACAAAATGTGCCCAGGTATAATTTGATTACAGTATATTATAAAAAAACTTTGTTTTGATTATTTGCATGTTAATTCCTTCTATAGTTTCAGTTGTTCATTAATATAACCCTCAACTTCCAGAAGGTTCACAAACTTTGAATCTATATGTTTTTCCACTCTTAGATTTAAAAAAGATTTACTGGAGGAACATTGAAATTCATAATGCTATGATATTGTACACTATATCTACCAGAAAAGTGATCATTTTACTGTTCTTTGTTGTATTGTCCCCAAGAAAAACTTTTTTCAAGTGAAAAACTATTTCATGCATTAATTTCTGTTATTTCAAATCTCATGTTTATTGAACTGTTATATCATCAGACTAATTGAACTACAATTGATATAAATTATTGGCTCTTTCTGAATTTATTAAAGTATAAAATTGGAAGATCATTTATCAATATATGTCACAATAACATTATCAGTATGCTTACATGATATCATTGCAACATAATATTGATAAGATGTTTTGAAGATCTTTCAAATTCGAACAAAATCATTTTGCCACATAATTTATTAATTCATGTATTTGGAATCCATTGGCTTTTTTGTCTAGTTTTAATGTAGATTTAATCGGAATATTAAGCCACGGTGTTATCATAACTATGGTGTGACATCATCAGGATGTCATCCATTGTTATGTCATGATGTCGTCACTGTTGTCCGATACCATTAAATTCAATTAAAAACAACCTATATATTGTGCCATCTATTGACTAAATTATTAAAATCTATGGAATTTTTAAATTGCTTATAATTGCTTAACAGAAATTGTTCAAAAACAAAACACTAAATAGGCCAATTATCTAAGTTTAACAATTGCAGAAAGCCATGCCAAGTTTGGCAGTCATAGTTTATACTGTTCAAGAGATTACTTGTTGCAAACAATCAAATAATTGAAAATATATATAAGATTAATTTAATTTCTATGAAATAAATAGAAAGATATGGAATAAATATATATTTTTTTTTCCCAAAAATACATTTTCTATTTATTTAGTTTCCCTCATGATTTTAATAATGTTATTGCCATAGTCCTCCAGAAAATAGCATTAATTAAAGTGACATGTTTGTTATTTACTTTCAAATAAATAAATAAATCTTCCATTTCTCAAATTTTGGAGATTTCACTTACATTTTAAATATAAAAAATATCAATGTATATACATGTACAATTATCAATTTAGCTTAAATCAATTGATTTTTACCAATATCATCATTAAACATTCATACATCATTGAAATATTTCATTATATTAAAATTCAACTTCAAATAATAAATATATAATTAGCAGATTTATATTTACAGTCAGTCATTTCCTATACATTAGACTGTTTCTCTCATCATATTTTTTAACTTATCTCTGTCTGATACTCTTACCATATACAGACACACAGCAATCATATAAACTGGAAGGTTTAGAATTATTTCAAATTTTAATACTTTTATGGATTAATCCATAACAATTTCTACAAGATTGCTTTCAACACTTTGCTCAGAGAATATAAGGAAAACAACACACATCGCAGTTGTGGAAACAGCATTTTAATATGGCAAACGCTTTCGGCAATACAACTTGTTGCCATCTTCAGGCCTCTGACAAAGTTAACGGCTAATAGCAAACAAACAAAAATTTAACTAAATCGGTTTCTATGCTAGTTAAATGCTAGTTAGTAAATATAGAAAACATAGTAACAATATTATTAATAATACTAACATGATAAGTTTTTTAACTTACTAAAAGGATTTTTTTTTTTTTAAAATACTCAGAGGATTTGCTTAGAAATAACTTAGTTCTTAAAGGGAGGGGTAGCCCCCTTTTTTAAATATGTGTTAAAGTCTGTATTAACAATATTAGGCAGTCATATTGGTTTCACTTTTTTGGCATCAAGAAGATATTGCTGTGCCTTCGTTAAGGATATTATCTTTCTTCTTTGCTTTTAATATTTCCAGGGCCTCTGTCATCATGGCTTGTGACTAGTGATTGCAATACCGATATACCGAATACCGGTATTTCATGCTATTTTACAATTTCGTAATATCGGTATTTACTAAGGTAAAATACTGGTATTTTCGGTATTAGCTATAAATAATAAATATATTTTTAAAGAGTTTAATTT
>WUQG02047684.1:0-10426 GCA_011317285.2 Androctonus mauritanicus
TCCATTATGACTGCTTTGAGTGGTAGACAGTGTGCTTTGGCAGCCTATGAACTATCATATGCATTGTGATATATCAGAGCCCAACAGTCGGGCTCTTTTTGGTGCTAGGCTTGTGACAAAAATCTCAGATGTCACCCTTCATAGCTGCCCTGGTTATAAACACTTGTATTTAATAACATGCCATTTCATTTTCAAAAAATTTTAAATATTTTGATAGCAACAAAATGTTTAAAATAAATAAAATTTATGTATGAGTTAAGCTTGTAACTCAAAAAGTATTTGTACTAACTAAAAAACATGCATATTTTCATTATAAACTGTGAATATATATTTTCTCTTAAACTGGGAAATTATTAGGAATAATTTTCTGTAAAATTATCTCTTGCTGACATAATGATTAAGTTAACTAATTTATAAAAATGTATATTATATTCATAAACTAATTAATTCAGAATATAGAAAAAGATTTTAAGAACAATTAATTAATATAAATAATGTTTTCACAATTTTTACATAATTTTATCATAATTATAAAATTTTTTTAAATTTTGTATCAACAAAATATAAAAACTAATTGATGCTAATTTATGATTAAAAAATAAATTTTTAATCATAAATTAGCATTATTAGAAAATTTACAAAATCTGTTAGAAATATTAATCTATTATATAATTCGAACCTTATTTCTTTGTAAGAATTTATTTTAACATTTTTATGCTGTATTTTTTAGGCAAGTGAAGCACCAGAAACACCTGTCGATGCTAATAAAACAGATCCATTAGCAGCAGTAATAAATGCAGAAAACATAAAGAAAGAAATAAATACAGATGAAACCAAAGAAGAAACGAAAGATGAAAATGATGAAAAAACAGATACAGAGAAGAAAGAAGAAAAGCAAGAAGTTGAAGATGATACAATATTGAAAGATGAAGAAATAGTAAAAACAGTCGAAATTAAAAAAGAACCTTTGTCTGATGAAAAAGAGGAAGAAGTCAGTAAAGAAGAAGATAAAGAAGCTGCTCCCGAAGAAATGCAAATAGCTGAAAATATAATCAAGGAAGAAAATTCTACAGATGTACCACTAATGGAATTAACTGCTCTGACTAATCAAGTGACATTAGAGGAGGAGGAAGTAAGACCTGAAGCTAAGAAAATCATTCTTAAATCTGGAGGCATCGTAATGAAAGTTCGAGCAGATAGTATAGCATTGCCTGCCTCTCCTAATTCCAATTCCAATGTCAAGCCTGTCATACCAGAAAATACAGAAGCTGAAGATATTAAAGAGATGGAATATCCACCTCCCGATCCCAGATTCAAAATTTTACCTCCAGTACAAAGAGGTAAGGAGTTATCAGGCCTCTGTACAATTATGTAATTTATTTCAACAGCGAAAGATGTTGAAATTTTTATTGTGCCAAGAGATTTTATTGGGACATATAAGAAATGAAATTATTTAAAAAAAAGTCAGTTTCTGTCCATAGATTGGACTTAATTATTTAATAGTATGCAGTAACTGCATGCCATCTAGTCAACAGATACATAACCAATGGGGGATTTTGTTACATCTCAGGAATATGTATAGTTTTTAACTGTAAAAAAAAAAAAAAGTTTAAAACTTAATTTATGCAATGCTTGGGAAAGAAGAAAAAGCATTTTGGAATCATGTCTTGTTATTTTCCATCTTCATATAACCATCACTCTTCTCCATTATTGTGATGTAAATACGCCCAGTGAGTGTAAATGTGCGAATGTATATATGAGTGGATGAGTGTGAATGAATTTGTACACATTGTAAATACACCAACTGAAACACAAAATATGTGCCTTTTCATCCACATTACAAGGCATTTTTCGACCAAGGTGTATCATATGTAAATATATAAAATTATTGTAAAAAAAATTGTGTACCAACAAATAAAAACGAACTTGTTTTGTATGTTGGTGTTTTCTTTTCTTTCTCACTTTATTCTTTTTTTTTTTAATTTTATTTGTTTAGTGAAATAAAAATTACATATTAGCTGTGCATTTATATTGATGCACTAATAAATTTTTTAAATGTCATGATATAGTATTTGTGATATTATCAACAATATTTAGCAACATTATGCCCTGAATACGGGATTTAGAAAATTGCATTTCGATTTGATGTTGTATTAAATGAAAATAAGTAAATAAACGAGAGTATCCCCTGTCGTGAATTAATCGCTTTTGAATTTACATTCTATCTATTAATAACATAATTAACTGCCTGAAAAATTTCACAGGCTGTCCTGTATTTTGGACGGATTCAATAAAGGTTTTGGGAAAATATTTTTTGTTGTTGTTTTTTTTTTGTTTGTGTTAAAATACATCTAGTCCCAGTTAGATTTCTATATGAGTTTTTGGCACAGGATAGTAATTTGCTTGTAATAATTTAAAGCATAATTTTGTTGTAAAAACTACCCATTCTAAGTTGTTGATTTTGTATCAAAATAAATAGTTTTATATACTGTACACATTCATTTATCCAAGTCAAAACTATATTTTTACTTAATTGTGAGAGTACAAAATTTGATACACAGTATGTTGATGCACAGATGCTGACAACTGATCAATGTGTATCAACATACACATTGTGAGAGTATAAAATTTGATACACAGTATCAAATTTTGTACTCTCACAACATAAGTCACAAAAAAAAAAAAAATACTACCCTGTCTCTACATAATAAGTCATAAAAAATTAAACTAATCAATTATTTTTTGTACAGTTAATTTAAAATTTGTACATGTAATATCAATTTATTCAATCATTCAGCATTTAATTAAAAAACTAATTTCAAATATGAATCATGAATTATTATTATTTTTTTTTAATTACTAACCTGTGCCAATCTCTCATATTTTTCAGAAATGAACTTTTGAAACGGTTTTTAAGTCATAAAAAAAATACGCACGTCAAGTTGCAATGTCATTAAATCTTTTAAGAGACATTCAATCGTACGCATTCCCAAATTTTCGATTTCGGTGCCGCGTAATTACGCGCTTTAGAAATGATTCTTGTGAGTCGCCTAACTTGACGTCAATTTACGCGGATCTAATTAATTAGTTTGTTTTGAAATTTATCATCGTCAATCGTTAATGATGTAAATCTTCAAAATTCTAACGCTAGTGACGCGTAATTATAGGTTTTATAATAACTTTTTAATCAAATATCGCGCGTGTATCTATAGAGTTGCTATATATTTCGCATGTTTCTTCCGCTATATTCGTTTCAAACGTTGAGATCTATAGAATTCTAATAACTAAATTTGAATAACTTTACGTAAAATGTTTTTAAGATTTTTATTTTGTCAGCTTTATTATCCAATATAACCAAAAATTGACAAAAAAAAAAAAAAAAAATTATATGGCATAAAAAAGTTGTTCAAAGATTACTGGGAGGGTTTTTGTGGTCACTTCTCAGTAAAGCCAACCTTAGCTGATTTTGCCGCAAAGGCGAAACGATCGCGTTATATGGCGACGGTCTCATGCAGTAACATACTGCGAAGTGAGTTAGTGTGAACGCAATGCGTTAAAATGATTTTTTCGTAGTGAATTTATAAGTTCCAATTTCATCGCGGGCATTTGCGAAAATATTTCTTAACTGAAACAAAACAAATAATTGAAGAAGCATTGTATACTATCGCAGCTGCTATTATTGTAAAACGTGATAGGAAAATTCTTAATGGTCCCAGACTTAGCTATCATCTTTTATATTTTATCTAGGAAATCTCAAAACATATCCATCAGAAAATTTAGATTGTTAATTTTTGTGATTACCGTCAACGCCGTAACTAACTATTATTGCCCTGTTTGATATATTAAAATGATATCTATCAATTTATAACTTTGTTAGAGAGAATCCGCACAACTACGATTCAGTTCTGATCGATAAAATACGTGGTCTGCGCTTGCGCGAGATTATGAATCGTATCGTTGCTTTTTCGTATCTGTATCGTTGACCGATAAAAACAGTCTCTTTATCGTTGTTTTCGGGACAAGCCTATTCAATCCAGAATATTAAAATTCGTCGTCAGCTGTTTAATATAACATTATTAGAGATGAAAGATAGAATAGAAATAATTTATGGGAATGGAATTTACGATAATATAGCCTCTGGTGTCGGCGGTTCAAAGCAACTACCGATAACTTTCCGAAACTATAGCATTTTCTCGTTTAATTATAGATCGGAGCTGAGTCGTAGCTGTGCGGAACTCTCTATTATGTGACAAAAATAAAACATCCTTGGGGTAACCATATTCTATTTATAGTTTTTTTTTTTTTATTTTGCTCCTTTCCAATCAAGATTACTAAGGGGCGAGGCCGATTCCAACCACAGACTGTACCCCTACCCATGGAGGGGGGGTCGGAAGGACTGGGATAGCCGGCCTGGCCCAGCATCCCGAAAAAACTTCAGGAGTTATCAGACTCGGGACGTGAACTCGGTTCCACCTGCGTAGCACTCCGACAGCGTTATCATTCGGCCATCGGCCACCTTCTATGCATAGTAAAAGTTGGGGAGGAGAATTCTTCAGAAGCTAATTTTTTTAAATTTAATCTAGTTAATCTTTTTTTTAATATGGATTATTTACTTAAGTAAAAAACGGGACATTTTTCAAGTCGGGAAAAAGACTCAAAAACCAGGACTGTTTCAGCTAATCCGGGACATCTAGTCACTTTACACTAAATAGGCTATACCAGATAAATTTTATAATTTCTGTTTGTCTTTTTAATTCAGAAGTTAAATTTCAAAATAACCAATGATCTAGGAAAAATCACGACAACTAATCTCACTTGTCAGTGGTGAAACTACAATGCGGTGCTCAGAACTATAGTGAGCGCAAATTCTATTTGTCTGTACTTTCTTTGTCCTTTTTTTTTTTTTAAATTAACAACATAATACAATAAAAGTTAAATGCATCATGAAAAGAGTGAAACATTCGTTGAATCAGAGCAGTGCGGCGGTAGAAGCAATAGCCAAAAACATAGAAATAAAAGATGTGATTAGAGATTTTGCAAATTTAAAATCCAGGAGGAATATTTTCTTTTGATAATTTTCAATTGTGTTTTAAATGATGCATTTTTTCTGGTAGAGGCCCGAATATTTCTTTTGTCAACAGATGACACCACTTTCCGTTCTGAAAGAATACTAAGTGGCGGAGCGAAACAAGCCCTTCCACAGGCTGCCCTCCTTTGCGGAGAGTCAGCCGGATTGTGGAGGGCGAGGATCGATGAGCCAAGCCCGCACCCCCTAATAAACATTTTCAAGGGGTGAGACCCGAAACTCGAATCCGGGTTTCGGGGCCAAAAGTTTTAAGTTCCGCCACTGACTAATCTTAATAAAGAACATAACCATACCTCGAATTGCAACTACAGGACTCGCAGCGCATTTTCATATTGACTTATAGGATTATCAAAAAGTTCTGAGGTATTTGTCTTTCAAAAGCATCTCGTGCATCTCAGTTGGATTTAGGTGAGATTTGGTTGGCCAATCCATTCGATCACTTCCCTCTTCTTCAAGATATTGATTCACCAAACGATGTTTTTTTTTTTTTTTTGCTAACAGATGACGTCTTTTTCCACTCAGTAAGAGCACTAAGTGGCGGGCGAAGCAAGCCCTTCCACAGGCTGCCCACCCCTGTGGAGGGGTCAGCCGGATTGTGGAGGAGGGGTTCGACTGGCCGGGCCCGGACCCCATGATAAATATTTTCAAGGGGTGGAACCCGAGACTCGAACCCGTGGAAAGCCGAAGCGTTTCCACGCGGCCAATCCGGCCGACACCAAACGATGTTTATGTGAACGGGAATTAGCGTCTTCCAATATGATTCCTGAACCTACTACATTTGCAAATATAGGGTTATATGGTTCAAGGATCTGAATTCATGATCATGGACCTTAAAATTAATTTTGACTTGCATACACATTCGAAAATACTATGAGTATTTTTATTCTTTCTGTATCTACTAGCCTGGCATTTAAATCGTTATTTATGTTTTACTGGAAACATCTAGAAATCAAATAAATTCATGAAATAAAATCCAATCGATTAATAGATAATCAACATTTATTTAAAAATTGGTATTGACTGAACTTCTTAATTTCAATCAATTTTTTCTTTGTTGTTTTACGCCGCTTTCCAACCCTCGGCGATGTCGGTTACATAGTAGTGGGGCATTCTAAGGTCCACCAAGGCCGCCCACACCTACAATGATATTGACAGTCAGATGAAATGTGGAATTTAACAAGTCAGACCAGGTATCTTCTGAAAAGACCGGAAGTGTAGACCAGAAATTGAAACTAGGATCCTCCATTGTGAAAGTAGAGCATATTTTCAGGCAGCATCCGGTTGACAATTTCAATCAGTCAGAGTACAAATTCTTTAGAAGTTTATTTTTTATGTTTTTACATGAAAAATACATTTTTTGAGAATATGTTTATAGAAGCTTTATTTTCTGTTTAGAAACAAAGAATTCATTCTGAAATTTTATATAAACCTTTCAGATACAATTTATATAAAAATTATACTATATATCTATCAAGGATGTTTAAACTGAACTGTAGTTGATAAAACTTTTAAAATATTATCGAAAAACTATTTTTTAAGTTTTATATATAAAACTATATATACAGTATTAATATATTATTGTATTTATAATATAATATTCAATATGGTTATAGTTTATAATTGGCAACAGTGTTGCTATCGAAACAACATCACGTGAATCAGATGATCAAGATTCTTATTTCTCAATCAAAATGGGTTCTTGCTGTACTAAAGGAGATGGAGCATCTCAGGTATTTTTTTACTTTCCTAATTTCCGTATTTTAAAAATTAAATGAATTATTATGCATAAATCACCAATTCAAATATTCGATATGTGTATCGAAAGAAGTAATGAATATAATTATAAGATATCGCAAAAACAATGAAATTTGTACCATTTGAAAGAGGTCATTGAATTACTAAAGGATCAGATATAATCTTTTTGTAAATTTTCATCCTGGCGCATTTTTCGAGATTTATCATTTTATAAATTATAATAGCTTCATATTTATTAGTATGTCATGCGATTAAACGTGCTAATGCTAATTCTGTAATAATAAAAACCTCGAAAAATACACCAATTTGACATCTGATTTGTAAATTTTGGCTGACCTCTTTCAAACTAAAAATTTCGGAATTTCAATCCTTTCGGTGCTATTTCATAAAAAAATACCAATTGTTTTTCTTGTTATTTTTTGATTCGTTAGAAATTAGGGCACATTCTTAACTTTTTTCATCTTATCAATAGAATATTGTACAGTATTTGGTAATAGTCTCCTTTCGTCATTATAATCAATTTAGTAATGCTATATCATCTACACGAGAAATATACAGTAACTTGATAATTTATATAAGTATTATAAACTATCAAGTTACTATATGCATTCTTATAATTTTTATTCTCCATATATAATTAGTGAAAATTATATATAAATGCCACTCAATTATTATTTTTTAATTTATTTTATTTTAATAGCATGTTTTCTGTTGATATATTCATTAAGAATCATCTAGAATCCCTGCTAGCATATGTATATGAATAATAATAATAATAAATATTTGTGTTCTTACTAATATTCAAACACACTGCTTGATTATTTATGATTATTTTAAACTATATTCTTCCAACAAAATCATTAAAAAACAAACAGCGACATAAATTAAGCATGCAATTTTTTAGCATTTTTGGGGATAGACCACTGTTAAGATAATACTTTTTAGTTAACTATAATCTATATACTTAGTTTTCCCTTTGTTTTCAGCCAATATTCTCATTGGTTCAAATTCAAGAAGCATGTATTTATTGAATAATTTTGTCAGTGACAGAAGAGATGCAATGTGTTTTGCTTTCTTGGTTTGGATTGTTTTTTGTTTATGATGGAAAGTATTCAACTTTAAAATGGAAAATTAATTCATTTCTAAGGAAGAGAGATTATTTACAATGTTCACAAATATTTTAAAAATGAGTCTTTGTATAACATTGCTTCATATACTAAAAATTGTTGATAATTATATTTATAATTCATATAATAAAAAATTCAATGGAAATGATTCAATAAAGTTTAAAATATTTTAAATCAATATTAAATGAAATAATTGATTGATTAAATTAAGTTGTTTATTAGATTAAAAAAAAAATTTTTTTACATTATAAATACTTTATTTAAAAAGTGTAATCTGGCCAGACTAGGATGATGGATGATCATTTAAATACATAAAAATATGATAGAAGCTGTATTATAAGAATTAAGTGAAGATTAATGGACTTCTGATTCCTCTCTTTAGTTTCTATGATTGTGGAAAAATTTGTCATATTTTTGGACAAATTAAATTAAAATTTTTTTTCTAAATGGCCTGAATTCTATGAATTATTCTCGTTTTAATAACTAATTAACACCTACTAGTTCTACTATGAACACTGACTGGCCATTCTATTTTGTTCAGACTTTCTGCTAATTGCTAGTGGAACATCTTTAAAATGGGAAAAGCTAAATGATATTTGTCTTCATTGTTATTGGTATAAAGACTGTGATATCACATGACCATTTTTCTAGGGATAAACTCACAGTATATAGACTATACATATGTTTTATTCATACTCCATATTATTACATATCAGTAATACCACAAATACATATTCAATAACAAATTCTGTATGATTAATGTGAGATAAATTATATATTGAAATAAGAATTAAAACTCTATCTTTAATAATGTAATATATAAGATAGAATTTTGGCATTTGGTATCCACTTCTTCATTTTTGATTTATTCTCATTTATGTTACAACTTCATTCTCATTTATAACTTCATTATAGTCTTTTTGGTAATTTGTGTTTACAAAATCTCTTCCTTCTCTTCTCATTCTCTTAATGGTGGTGTCTTGATGCCAATTCAATTTTTGAATTGGAATCAGCACAATTAAGTTAGCAAATAAAATTAGCTTTATTGAAAACGATGTTCTCCGTTATTTTATGATATACTTCAAGATGTTTGTGAGATACATAGATGATGCACTTATCTTATGGAAAGAAGGCAATGATAAAATATTTCAATTGAAAGAAGCCTTTGCAACCCACTCAATGGGACTTAAACCCAATTTAAAACACAAAAACAAGAGTTTGTGCATTATTTAGATGTATGCTTTATGAAACTGAGAAATAGCTTTAGTACCAACATATATAGAAAACCTATATGTTTCTAACTTTCTACAATAATTCCTGCTGAATCAGATGACCACCAAACTTACAAGCAAACAATTTTTTGTTCATACTTTAAAAACGTATGGATGCATTGTTCCCACAGATCAGAGTAGACTCGAGGAGTTTTAAAGAATCATCAAAGATGGAAAGGCACATACTTATAATTTTGCATTCATGAAGAAAATATATAATAAAGTTATAGTGCAATATTACATGTCAGGACAGGCAGCTACAGAACAAACACAGTAGCAGAGAATTAGCCCACAAGATGATTTGAAATAAATATATATGGTTGCCCTCAATAAGCAGGAGCTTGAAAACACTTGATAAAATAGCCAAACATCTTAATAAAAAAAAAATAGCATATAAAAAGCATATCTATAATATATATATATATATATAATATTATTATAGCCCCTGATATATATAGCATATCTATAATCGTTACTCAGGGACCTCGTACGCTTAATATGTTACAACTCGTACTATAGATGGGGCGGAAGATCTACAATCAGATAAAATGTGTACCCACTGGAAGCCCTATTGCAGGAACTTTAACGGAGATAGTCCTTAGGGCAGTCGAAGACCATAAATTACTGATATACGAGAGTAACTTCTACTTATATTTAAGATATGTCGATGATATATTAATTTGCGGCAAGAATGAATATGAGATAGACCGCTTTCCGAAGACTTCACATTAAAAGAATACGGCCTAGTATTAAAAAAGGACCAGAAAAGTGTTGACGGAGTACACTTCCTAGATCTCCAAATAGAAATACAAAATGGAGTTATCACAACGACGGTTTATAGGAAACCAACATATAGACCAATTTTGATACCCAACTGGTCTATGGACCCTGTAAGTTATGAAATCTCTACTTTTCAAAGCCTATTTAGAAGAGCCCGTCTGTATACCACTAGGAACGATGACCTGGAAGCTGAACTCAGCTATATACAGAGGATTGGTAAACAGCATGGATATAGCCCCCCTTTTTTGAACCGAATCCTCAAAAAAGTGAAAGTTTAAGAAGAGAGATATCAGAAAATGACAACAGAACAGACAACTCATTTGCGGTCATCCCATATCACATGAAGAACCTCAAACCTATTAACAACTTACTTAAAAAGAATAGTAAGAAAGCGGCAATTCGAAGGA
>WUQG02047695.1:0-10425 GCA_011317285.2 Androctonus mauritanicus
CACACACACACACACACACACACACACACACACACACACACACACACACACACACACACACACACACACAGTTTTTTTGTCATTATTAAATCATATTGAACCAAAATCATACCATATAAAGTAAAAATTTGCAATATTTTTTGACTAAGCATAACTAAAATCATGCAATTTGAGTACCATGCAAATTAAGGATTTGGTGTATTTAATAAAATTTAATACCAGTAGTTTAAATCAAATCAGCATAAAAATGATGTTTATAAAGGAGAATTAAAAAATTGTTGTTACTTTAATATTCTAAATTTCTAATAATAATAGAATTTAATGTTTAATGGAATGCAGCAAAAGTGATTCAGTTTCTACAGAAAGCTGTTTTGAAATAAATTATCAAAATTCATGTACATTTCAGATACATGAAGATAGTATGATATTTAATTAATTATTTAATGATAGCAAAATATTTGTATTCTGTAAAAATAATAACAAACAATAAATAAAATATTTTCAAACATTCAAACGGTCTAGTGAAAGAACACCTTTTCAGAGATTATTAATGATAGTAAAATGCAGATATTTTGCTATCATTAATATTTTTTGAAAAGATGTTCTTTCACTAGACTGTGTGAATATTTGGAAACATTTTATTTTTGTTTGCATATTATTTTTATTCTAATTATTATTTCTTGATTTAGCTATTATTTATTGTTTATTTTAATATGAAAATTATTTCATTATATTAATTCTATATAAACTTGGATAATTATTTAAATTACTAAGAATTATAATTAGTTCAAATAATTTTTACATAAACCATTTTCAAATGCTTTGTGTTTGAGAATAGCCAGCTGTTTATGATTGAAAATATTTCTATTTATGAAATAAGTTTTATGTTTCTGTTTGTGTGATTTTAATCATTTAATATTCTTAAAAGTTTTTTTAGATAGGAAAATATTTAAAATCAGAAAAAAATTTGTTGATTTCTCCCATAACAAATTCATATTTTTTAAAAATAGTAATATAACTAGGATTCTGAATAATCTAAAATTGAATAGTATGGTATTTATCAGGCTGAAGTTTAACCACTAGTTTAATAAATTTTAACTATTATTCTAGTCTAATATACCATTTTGGAAACTACCAAAACATCAATTTTTATGATCAATTTATGTATCGATATATTTAATAGTACACCTAAAATAATATCTTCTAAAATGAATTAATGTGATATTTTATAACTTTTGAAATTTATAACTCATGCATTAGTATTTTATTTCTATATCTCTATGAAACATTTCACAATTATGGCCACTAGATAGTTTTAATATGGTCACAAGAAATATTTTGTATAAATGGGAAACAGATTTTAAGAATATTGTGGATATTCTTAAAACACAAAAAATAGAAATTTAACAATGTTATATACATTATTAAATTTCTATTTTTTGTGTTTTATAGAACTGGTTTGGTCAGAATAAACAGAACACATCAACAAAATATTGTAATAAAATATCATAGTTTTACTAATCTAAATCAATAAATTGCATTTAGTTAATTTTAAAAGAACAATTTTTTCAATTAAAAATTGAATAAACAATTATCATCACATTAAATTTAGTTCAAGTTAATTCAATAATGTTGAATCTCACTAGAAATATACATAATGATGACCATTTTAGAACCATCTTAAACCAATCATAATGGAATAATGGAGTCTCCCTCCTGGAAAATCTGGAGATGCAAGATCCAAAAAAAACTAGCCATTAAATTTTCATAGAGATTTTTAGTCTTATTCTTTTCAAGAAAAGTTTTTTGTGTGGTCACTAATGCACCACGAGAAACTGCTAGTGGTTTCCATTGATCTGAAACTTAACTGCTAGATAATTTGGTAAAATGTTTACTTGTTTACTGTCTATCTGAAGACAGCCAGCAAAGATTTCATCAAATCTACTATCTAGCAGTTTTATCACTTTTAAGTTTCAGATCAATGGAAACCACTAGCAGTTTCTTGTGGGTGCATTGTTGACCACACAAAAACTTTTCTTGAGAAGAATAAGATTAAAAATCTCAATAGAAATTTGGCTCCCTTTTTTATTTTATTCCCTAATTAAAGTCTTCTGAATTCAATAGTAAAAATTTTGTGAAGTGAGGCCCCATTCTCAAGTTATGAAGCCTCAAAATGGAGATTGCAATCATACCTTTTATGGATTCTTGAAAACTTTTTTCAGATAATTTAAATGATTTCAGATTATTTTATCATTCTAAAATCAGATGCAAACAATTTAAATAAGTGACAACTTAACTTCATAACATAATTTTTTCCATTATGGCACTTTAGCTTTTCTTAAGCTTAGTAGAATTTTGATTATTAAATTTTTGTATTATATGCAAAATGTTCTATCAATTGCTTCACATTCATTCATTTTTCCATATTGAATAATAATAAGCAAATAGAGAATTATGAAAATAATCTTTGACAATTATTCAGAGTTAAATATGAACAGTCTGATGGGATATATATCCTTCATTAAACTTTAAATGAAATATGTAGTATCCCAAATCATTAAAAGCATTATCTAAGTTAATTTTATTTTTTTTAAGATGATATTCTGAATTTAAAACTATTTTAATTTTCTTTCAATTAAATAACAGAATACTCCAAAAATTAAAGAACTTTTCTTTCAAACAAATCTAAACAGCACATTCTTAGTTTTCTTATTTCATTGGTTTCCAGACTTCTAAATCTTCTATTTAAATTTTAGCACAATTAGCAAATTAATCATTTAATTTCACAAAAATAACATTTAGAACACTTTGATGATGTGTTCAGCTATGTCTCTTTTGTTACAAAACAGAAAAGGCCTAGTAAGTAACCAAAATTAAAATGTTCTAATAGCAATGAATGATAAGGAATTTTTAATATTTCTATATCATATTTCAACTTAAAGATTTCAATTTGAAAAACATTAAAAACCCTCAGACTATGTAATGCAAATAAAGAAAAAGTCTAGGATGCTAATTAAACAATACTGAATTAATGATGCCAGATAACAACAATTGCATTAATGAGGGAATCTGTAATTGCATGAACAATAATGAGAGAGTAATGTAATATCTCACACATCAATACCTCATTAATATGTATATACATTAATGAGGTATTGATGTTATTAATATGTATACACATTAATGAGGTCTGTCGATGTGTATACACTTCATGAAAGTAAAACAAAAAATGATAAAAAACGTTTAAAAAATTCAATCCTGATACAATCAGTGCGACTACTGTAGATCAGTTTTTTTTTTTGTGGTTATTGGTTGGAAATATATGTCTCTGATGATGGTTCCTAAATTTTTTGATTGCTGAAATTTCTTTTAAATTACATTTTTACAATAGATAATTTTAATGCGTTGTATTAATAGAATTTGAATTATTTTTTATCAAATCTTATCAATTCTGCATTCTATTTGTTATGTTATATTAATCTTATTTCAGTTTTGAGATGAGATAATTTTACTTTTGAAATTTTAAATAAAAAATGAAATTTTCATTTGATGAGCTCTAAAATTTGTAAAACTGAAAAATATTGTTGATAATACAAAAATATTGGTTAATTCTGTTAAAATAAACAAGATTGTTTTGTATTTGTTCATTTATTGGTTTATTTTTATTGATAATTAAGTAAAATACTAGAAAATCTGAACATAAACACTCTCAGGCTATTTAAAGCGGTGTGGCACTTTTATTGTTTTATGGCAGACAGTTGTTTTATGGTAAAGTGTGGCTTAGCATATTTTACTGTGCTGCATATGGTATTTGATATAGTATGCCAATAAAGTATCTGCAAGCCAATTAGAGCAAAGTATACAATATTATAGGTGTTTATATATGAGAACAGATGATTTTCTTATATGTTGGGTTTTTGGATATAAAGTCAAAAATTTATAAAAAATTAAAAGTTATTGGTATGAAGTAAAAACATACAAATAAATATATTTTATTTTAAAAAATGACAGTATTTTAATAAATTTATATTACTTTTTAATTAATTATGGCATAACTTCATTAATGAAAATTTGCATAATACTTTGCTTTTGTCAATTTTTTAAAATATGGTCTGATTTTCTTCATTTGCTCATTTTATTCAGAAGGCTTGCCACTATCCAAAATTTACAAATATTTTGTTGGATGGCTAAGATTTCTTATTAAAAAAATTGTTTTTTCTTTGATTTCATATAAGGAATGAAAAATTGTGAAAAATATAAAATTTGAAAAATTTTCATATTGTTAGAATGAGAATGAAAAACATAAATCTTTCAAATTTCAAAAGATTCTGATGAAAATAAGCAAGATTTCACAATATGAATTTTTTTGCTCATTAACTAGGTTTATTCCATTAGACTTTAACTAGGTTTAATTTGAAATACAGTAATACCCTGGAGTTATGTAATAGGTTGGACCAGGAAGCATAATGTAAGTCAAAAATTACATAAGTTGGGGTACTTAATTCCCAAATCTAATTTCAAGTACATATGTATTAGGTTCTTAACTGGTGCTTTATTACCAAGAAAACAACAAATTATAAAAGTTTATAATATGTAGTTGTAATTAAAGACTTAATCAACAAATGAAATATATACATACATATATATGTACATATTTCATTATATGCACTATGCACTATGTAATTGTGGAAAAAAAACAAGTAGGTGAAGGGGCAGAATGAGAAGTTGCGTATCTCTGAATTTATATAAGTTGAGTTTACATAAGTTAGGTTATTACTGTATATCATGAACTTCAGTGGACTAATAATATTGTGAGGGACGAGAGAACAGGTTGTACATGATGTGTCTCTCCTCACCTCCGAATGTCAGTATTTTTTTTATTATTGTTATCCTTTTTATTTTCATTAAAGGGGAGAGCGGAGATAGGAATGTGGGGGAAGAGAGGGAGAGAGACATCACAAGGCGACATGTGATAACATAATATGAAGCCCAGCCCATGGACTCTTGTCCCTAATCAAATTAAATCAAGACAAGTATAAACACAGGTGTCAAATGATAATCAATGTTACAATTGAGATCTTATGTCATCCTGTATGTGTGTGAAAGGTCAAATCATGAGAGGTGATATAAAAACTGTCGTCAGATAAAATGGTTGTCGAATAGAAAACTGTCATCAGAATCAGTACCAATGTCGGAAAGGAAAGTCATAGTGAAAATCCAAAACAGAAAGGAGATTGAAACTCGACTCAATAGATTGTGGTCTCAAGGAACTATCTATGAAAAGAACTAGCAAAGAACTATTTACATGTTGTATAGTTTGACTCTGAAGGCAAAAGAAGGATTATTTACTCGCTCATATAATCCTTTTCTGAAAGAATAGTAACCTATCGCTCAACTCTGACCAGAGCCAGTATCCATCATTATTTGTCATAGGACAATGACTGACACACCATTTATCATATATCAACAAACTCGCCTTCCTGAAAGAACAAGCTCTGACGTCGACTTTTGACTGTCAATTAGAATTCTGTCCACAAAAATTTGGATTCTTATCAGGTACATTCCTCTCATTATTGTCAGGCAGATGCTTGTAAGGGACTCTCTTGTCAATTCTTATATATTAATAAATGGAAACTTAATGTTGTAAAGACTTGTCTGAGTTACTGGAGTGTCACTTCATTATCGTCCTTACCCACAACTTGCCACGCTACTGCTGTAAGGCCTTACTTCTGTCACTCGCCTGTTGATCTTGAGGATCTCACAATATTAATGGATTCAATTTCTGTTCTTACTATGTTGATAATATTTTCCTAATTTTTGACTGTAAAATTATTGACAGTAATAGTATTTTAAATTTTGTTAATGATTTAATTGATGATTTAAAATTTGAAATCGAAACTGAAACAGTTGACATGATATCACTGAGACATCTGAGAGGGACTGATTAGAACCCCATTTATCATTTCAGATGGTTAGTATGGAATTCTGATGGTCTATCTGGCCCTTAAAAAACTTGAATCAAAATTATGTGACTTTTGCTGTCAGTTCTTACATCAGCCAGATTATAGAGATGTATACACTTTGTCTTGTGAGGATGTAGAAAACGACCTACCTGCATATGGGATGTCTGCCATGTTGTTTTCATCGGTACTCTCGCCCTGGTATCCTCAATTGTTTATTTTACTTATTAACATGGTGTTTGATAATAAAGTTCTAATTAATGAAGAATAGTAACACATTTTGGAAAAAAGTAATTAATTTACTACAACTTGTTTGGAATAAACTTTATTATCAGTTTTATTACAATATGTTAATTAGGCTGGTAATAAATAGTCGCTGTTGGATGGCATGGACGTTCTTTTCTCTCCTGTTGTCTTGTTTGATATTGCGTCTGTGTGTTGGAAGATCTACGTACTGTCTGTTGTCTTATGAACTGTTTGTCAAGGACATTGACGTTGAACTGTACTGTTTGGTGGAGTATTTATACGTTGATAATAGTGTTTGTCCAAGGAAAGTTTTAATCTGAAAGTAATAGGAGGAAAGAAGGTGTTAACTCATCATATTAACTATTTATTTGTAAGTTTGCATTTTTTGATGATAATAAAAGAGTTATTCGTTGATATGGAGTACCTTATTGATGTGGCTAAAACAGTCCAAAAATGGATGGATACTCGGGAGATTAATATTCAAGTAAAGTTGTACGTGACGAGAAAGGTCGATAAAGAGGGGGCACTGAGTCAGAACTCTTGCAGAGTACGGCGAAAGCTCAGACTGAACCAAAACTGAACAAACTTTTGCTTGTTCAGTTTGTGCTGAAGATGACTGTATAGTTGAAAGCGCTTCAAAGAAAGCCTAATAAAAAAGTTTGTTTTAGTGATTATGAGGTCTGCTCAATTGTGCTAGAATTCTAGAAATCCTATTTATACTAAACTATGTTTAAAAAAGTAATGTACTTCCATAATAAACATTATAGTAGAACCCCATTTATACATTTTTGAAGGGGGTTGATAAAAATTATCTACAAGTGAGATTCATGTTAACTTTAAATGTTGAAAAAATACATTAAAACTTAAAATTAAGAAATTTAATTAACGATGATGGGCAAATGCAAACATGAAAGGGAGAGTCGAAGTTGGGATAAGTTTTGGTTTTACTTTTGTATTCATTCTACTTTCTATTTCATAACATAATATAGTGTACAGTATAACAAATTGTTCCTTTGTCAAAAAAAGTTTCACAAAGATTTCTTGGATTTTATGTATAAGTGCGATGAAACGACTCCAGGGAAATAAAAATAATAGCATACAAATGCGAAAATGTATAAATGTAAAACATTCAAGTAGGATGATTTTACATGCAAAATCAAAAGAGTGTACAAAACATAACTTACAGTGTGAAAATTGTACAAGTGAGAAATGTATAAACTGGATTCTACTGTATTATAAAATTAGTTTATATTCTTTTAGCAGGTCAGTGTAGTAAATTTAAAACAGAATAGTTATTTTATAAAGATAAATTCAACTGAACTAAATAATGATAGCAGAATAAGCAAAAACAAAATTATAAATATCATATAAATAATAATTCTAACATAGCAATAAAATGCTATCTGTCAGGAATAAAAGCATAGTTAACTGATTGGGATAAATACTATTTTTGTATATACTATATATATAATTCTTATATATAAATAGAAAAATTAAATTGATAAGAACAAAAAATTGGCATATATCTATATATCGGCTCTTTATAATATCAATATCTTGACATTTTTTCTGATAAAAAAAAAAAAAATGTTGATTTTTGCAATTTAAATAATAATTATTACTAAATGGTATATTTAAATTCTTTAAAATTTAATATTTTTTAAGTTATAAGTTAAGATCAATATTACAGAATATATTTTTAAATTAATCTATTCAATCAATCAAATTACCAGTACTTTAAACTTTTTCCTATTCAGTATTTTTGAACAAATATTTTTTAAATAAAATGCTATTGTTATATAATATATACAGGTTGTAATTTTTATAAATTATTTAAATTAGCTTCATTCCCAAGATAATATTTTTAATTTACTAATTGTTGTAGTGGTATAAAATGCATTTAGTAATACGATAAATAGCTTATTTTTAACATTGTGAATATTAAAAATAATTGATGATAATTAAATTAATTAATTGAAATTTTGTTATTATTATTAGTAGAATAAAATCATATTAATATATATTAAATTGAAGCTGTATTTATTTAATCTTATTGTGAAGATGTAGTTAGTTAAAAAAATTATATTTTGGAAATATTTCGTTATATTTTTTAATTATTAAATCAAAATTATGAAAATTTTTCTGTAAATTAAATAAAAAAATTAATAAGAAAATATCTATAACAACCAGGCTAGATGCTGCTCAAGATAAATCCACTCAGGAAGAAAGTCGTGGCATTGGAATTAAAACAAGACAAACTATTTTCAGAGAAGGGAAAAAGTTTTTTTATTTCATTGATGAAATTTTGAATTTTCTTTGTTGATAAAAAATATGTATTTGGCTAATTAGTTAGCCCACATCAGTTTTGTCAAACAAATAATCCAAAGACAGTCATATATTGATCCATTTTTTCCTTATTTTCTCCTCCACTTTTTTTTATCTTTTTTAACAGTATTCATGTATATATTTGCTTGTCAGATTTGGAGATATAAATATCATGACAATCACAAGATCTATCTCGTGATTCAACAAATCTAGAGCTAGCAGAATTATGAAAAAACATAGAAACTGTTCTGAGTAATTTCTACGATCACTTAGTACTCTGTCAAACAGTGAAAGGATATCAATTTGAATATTTAATAAATTAATTTCATCGACATACTATCTCATGTTCTCTGATTCTCTTCATATCACTTCTTCTCTCTCACAAACACAAAAAAAAAAAAAACCATTCACACAAAACCAATATCACTAACTAATTGGTGTCTAACATTTAGAACTGTTTTGGAATCTCTTTAGCGGAATTTGTTGAAGGAATAACTAGAACTTATCATAACATATGAGCAGTTTTATTTTTTTTAAATGTTTCAAATAAAAATTTTGAATTTTTTTTTTTGCATGGAATTAGAATATGCAATAAAAAAAATTGAATTGACCTTTGGATCACCATCAACCACATCATCTATGATGAAACAGATACTACCATCTTATACCTCCTTTGAAATCAAATAACTTTTGTCTAAAACGTTTTTTTTTTCATAGAATGCACATTTTTTGAGATATTTGACAGTTCTGGAACAGTTAGACGACTGTATAATAATAATTCAGATATGAATTAACTATTTATTTTAAAACATTATGGTTCATAATAAATTTTTATATTATTAAAATTTTGTGAAACATAAAAACAATCTTAACAAAAGTTATTTTGATATTATCAAGAAAAAAGTAAATTAAATGTTTCATGAATCTCAAATTCCATATCATTCTCTAACAGTTTTTTCCTTTTATAACAAAATAAAATTAAAAATATATATGAATTAGTTTTGTTTTTCGGAGTATCACATATTAAGTGTAAGGTAGGAAAAAGTTATTTATTATAAAATATTGTAAGACTACTATCTGTTCTTGAAGCATTTAAAGACAGTAAAAGAGCTTATGAGTGTCTTTTAAAGACATTTATTATATTTTAAAATATGGCACAATATAAAAGTACTTTTGGCTTATTTCAGTCATCTTCAATTATATAAATGTGTAGCATGTCATTAATGGAACAAGAAGTTCTATATTGAAAATTTAAAAAATATTGTTGTTATGATAACATGCTATGAATTTGACAGACTGGGAAAATGCAGGAATAATCAAACAAATAGAAAATAAAGAGCAGTTGAAAATGGCTGAAATAGTGACCATGTACAAGGATAAGAAACATAGCAAAAAATAGTGAACATGATATTACCAGAAGAAATTAAAACAGCATGGTGCTGATACACAAAAAAACTTAGATAAAGAATGCCATGACATAAATGAACACTTCCTAAAGACGAGAACTTAATTCAATAGGAAATACTAAAATATAAATTAAGCACATTAACAACACTTTTCCAATTTTTCTGACATATTTATTTCAGCTCCAGACATATTACCATGATGATAATTTCAAAAAATTTTCAGAAGAGAACTCTCTGTTCTATTAATGACATACTATGCATTTATATAACTGAAGATGGCTGAAATAAAATGAAAATACTTTTATAAAGACAGTACTATATTTTAAAGTGTAATAAATAACTTTTCCTTCTGCTTTATGGCTTAATATGTGATACTCTGATGGAACACAGGCAGTCAGGGCCCGATCTAAGGGGGGGGCAAGCCGGGCAAATGCCCAGAGCGGCAAAATTGAGGGCGGTTGCTGGAATAACATGCTCATGACTTATAA
>WUQG02047706.1:0-10424 GCA_011317285.2 Androctonus mauritanicus
AGGAAGAAAACGGACGATTTGATAGAACTTAAACATCGTTAGCTTAAGTAAGATTCAGCGCTTACGTTATGCTAGATGTGCTATGCTTTAGCGCATCAATATGCAAAAGCACATTACTTCTATACATCGTTACATCATCTAGTATAACATTAGCATTTGTAGTACCTAAATAACATCATTACATCATGAAGTAGAGTTATCAGAAGCGTTGAATCGTACTGTAGTTTATAATGTTTAATTCATGTGAATAATCAATGTAGTAAAGTTATACAACAAAGGATCGTTCCATAGGAAAAGATGAAACTCCCTTCCAACTCCTTTCGAGACTTTGCTATGAAAACTCCTTTCCAACTCCTTTCGAGACTTTGCTATGAAAACTCCTTTCGAATTACTAAGGATGGTGGTGATATTCTTTCGTCAAAGGATATCACACCATCCTCAATAACTGATCATCTAATATGGATGATGCTGATTAATATCCATTCGTTAAAAAATCCTAAATAACTGAAACCAAGTTTCACAGCAAAGATCTTGGAGTTTCATCATCTCCTATGGAAAGAAGATCCTTTACTACATAATTTACCATAGTATAACATAAGCAGCTCAGTAATAGGATCCTAGCATATCCATAACAGATTTACTATGTTTTGCAACTCATCTCATTTGAGATAACTTATATTTTTCTAAGTCTACTCGTTGCTGAACTAACTTTATCTGTGCGAATGATAGTCTAGTACTGAAGTGTAATCATAATAGCACAATTATTATATAGAAAAAAAGGTATATAATGCTCAGAATTAATTATCATCATTATTATTTTTGCAATCTTCTCTCTGCTATATCATCAAACGAGCTTTGGTTTATTGATAATTAATAACAATAAAAGAAAGGAGATTGTTCTATAAGCGAAGCAGGTACTGATGATCAACACCTCGATTTTTCATCAGAGACCTTGAACACCAATCATTTTAACCAGATTGGAAATGATTAAACACTCACATCCGGGACATTTAGGGAGAAGCAGCTGCGAGAAGGGAAAACAATTAATATTCTGGTGTTCTTGACAGCCGAAAGAAACAAACGGACACAAAGATGACAGCAGGTCGTGATTAAAAGTGTTCGATAAATAACACAACAGGTCGTGTAGGACGATACATCAGGGACGTGTGTCCCTTTGTCTATATGTCCTGTTTGGGTCACGACAGGGATAATCGCAAGCCAACGCATCTATATAGACGACATTTTTCGTATTAGAGACTTTCTTCTTGTTTTGGCGGAAACAAATACCCTTTTTTTCTTATCAAGGACAGGTAACAATAGGGATTATTTCGAAGTTTACAAACCTTACATTATCATCGTTAGATCATATCGTTGCTATGTATAAAAATTCATTGAATTGTTTGGATTGTTAGAGGAAAAATATCATTTGCGATATTTCCTTTTCTTTGTTTTAATCAATTTATCATATTTTCGTAACTTATTGTTATATAATAAGAATTAACTGCAACTGTACATTGTATGTAAATGTGACGAAAACTTAAAACTTTTAAAATTATACTTGACTTGCATTCCGAAAACATGCAATTCTATTATGAAGAATTTACATCTGTTTATTCTCCTATTAGTTTGCATTGTGGAGTATTTAAAGAGATTTTTTTGGGAAAAATATTGAGATATGCGAGTAATTATTTTAAAGAACAGGAAGAAAGTAACGACATAGGCATGCAACTAGCTTCATTGCATGTTAAAAATGTCTATTGTTGACATCATATTTCATCTTAAGTACACCATACACTGTATTTAGCGTTACATAAGTCATTCAGTTTTATTTTTCCTTTATAATTTGTGCATTCAGTTTCCTATTATTCTTATACTAACTTATGCTTTATCCAATTTTTAACCGAATTTTAAACTGTAAATCAGCGATGAACTATTCAATACTCTACTATTCTGTGCACCTACTTTTTCTTACTTGCTTTTTTTCGTATAAAAACAAATTTAAAATATCGATAACGTCATATAATCATTACTTTAATGGCTTCACTTTTAGAGTAAATAGAAAATGTACTTAATTTTTATAGACTTTGTATATAGACATATCATAATCACCCTCATCGTTTCAGTTTCAATATACTACACCAATACTTTGTAGACTTTGTATATATTCATATCACAATCACCTTCATCGTTTTAGTTTCAATATACTACACCAATACTTTGTAGACTTTGTATATAATCATATCACAATCACCCTCATCGTTTTAGTTTCAATATACTACACCAATTCTTTGTAGAATTTGTATATATTCATACCATAATCACCCTCATCGTTTCAGTTTCAATATACTACACCAATTCTTTATAGACTTTGTATATATTCATACCATAATCATCCTCATCGTTTCAGTTTCAATATAATACACCAATTCTTTATAGACTTTGTATATAATCATATCATAATCACCTTCATCGTTTCATTTTCCATATACTATACCAATTCTTTATAGACTTTGTATATAGTCAAACTGTACATTTATACAATTTCTATTATATAAACATGAAAATATATTGTAAAACTAATAGAATTTTCAGCTCAAGAATTTTTTATCTTGCTCTCTCTCTTTTTTTTTCTTTTCCTAGTCGTTTTTCTGTAAGCATAAATCGTTTTGCAAGTTCAACTTTACCAAAAGCAAAAACTGTCAAAAGAAGATGAGGTGAGGGGGAAAAAAACCCACATTAATTCTTAAAATGTGACAGGCCTATGAGCGAAAAAACGTTATTTGAAATTTTTATGTTTGCTTAATCAGTTGGTAAAGTATAGTCTGACCTCACAGGATGAGATCAATACAATTAGCCTGTAATTGTCGGGTAATTTGTTTGCCTCAAACGATGTAAAAATTGGTTGGTAGTTCCTATCACAGGAACAACATCCGTTTTTACATTCGGTTTTTTTTTTTATATATATATATATTAATGCACCTATAAACTTCATGCATGCCAGGTTTAATTATGTCTCGTAATTGGTTTGTTTATAGATGTTGTTACTTCAGCTATAACTCTTCTTATATGTATATATATAAAAAAAAAAAATAGTAATGAATATTTAATCAAATAATCGATATTTTATATATATAGACTTAAGGCTATTTAAGAATTTTATAAGTCATAAGTTAATCACTCGTGTTTTTATACGAGAAGCGAGCCCGTTTGCCAAAATTATTTTTTTAATGGATTTTTTTCCTTTCGATCGCGTGTTAATTTGAATTTGGAACACGTTTGGAACCAGTTGAAAATAACCAAAAATTTTAATTGTATTTGGGTGAGGAATTTGTTGCATTTTTATTGCCAAAAACCATCTTTCCAATTAGGATTGTTTTACTGTTAGCATTTTTATGGTTTTTTTTTGTTTTTTGTATTCCTGAGTTAAAAAAAAACGCAAAAATTCGTTCAGCAAATGGTATTTTGCACGATGGACGTTTTATTTGAAAAATTTCGTATCTGCTCGATGTTGTAACGTAGTTGTAGGCTGACAGACTCACGACTTTCCAATTGTATCGCCGACAATTTCTCTGTACAAAAGGGGTTCCGTCTGTTTTTCTTTTGTTATCTATTGTTCTCTGTGAACTGGGAAAGAAGTGTTAATTTTTCGCCAAGAATAATTGTGTCTGAGAAGAAAAGAGGCGATGACACAAGGAGGGTTACAAAATCAAATTAACAACTATTACAACCGAGGTTTTTCTCCCTGTCTCCCTACAAAAGCCGAATTGTCGTTCTAAAAATAGATGATGGTCTTCTGTAGCAAAAGCGGAAAGCGTATTTTCCAACTGTACTGTGTCTTCTTGAATAGGAAGACTTCTCTCCTCTTTTGTTACAAAACGGACTTTTACAAAGAACTCGACGTCTCTTCTAACGTGAATATATGCGGGTAACACAATTTTTTTTTTTTTTTACTACCATTTGGAAGGCTAATTTGGTTTTTGTCACACGTTAGAAGTACAAATTAACACTCTTTACCTATTATCCAGATAATTTTTTTTTTCTAGAAGGATTTTAGATAGGAAAAGAAATCCATTTTGAAGTAAAAAAAAGATTTTTCAACTAAAAACGCCAAAAATATTGTGATAAATCACATAAAACAAGATAAATCTGTGTTTATTGTGTTTTAAAAGAAATTGATACATCACAGTATATGAGATAAACACAGGAAACGGAACTGTCTTTTTCAGTGTCCTTTTCCAGTATCATGTGTTTTCTGTGTTATTCTTGTGTCTTAATATGTGTGTTTTCAATCTTTCTCTGTGTCTTGATATGTGTTTTCGTTATCTTTACTGACAAGTACACTCTAGAAAAAGATAAAAGTATCAAATATCTTTGAAAAATAACAAAAAATATTGTTCAATTTATAGTCCAGTTCTATTGTACAAAGTGACAATTGCTGACAAAATTTCTTCTGTTAGGCCCAAAATTTCTAGACTTATATACAGAAAACAAGCACGTTTATTATGCTATAACTATGTAAAGCAGTAGGACTCCGATAACTTGTTAAATATAGGAGTAATATAGGACAAAACACATGACGCCAAACTATAATCAAATCTTTTAACAGTCCTGTAGAGATACGAAGACAGCAAAGCACATTTTTAACAGATTTTCAATAGAAATCGCCAATATTTTCCATTATTTTTAATTTTTAGTAGAGGAAAAAAGTTACTAAGAGCGTACACTATAGTAAAAGTCAACTTTTTTCATGTTTAAATAAAAATTCACGTTGAAACAAATTGCTCTTCTAGGAAAGAGTGACGAACTGTGTAATGTGACGAATCAAAATCAGATTTTACTTATCATACATAATAAAAAAATGTAGTGTAACTCACTCACTAAGTGTTCTGCATTAAATTATCATATAAAACACAAGATTTATATATATAAAAAAAGAAATTAACATGTTAGATACGAGAAAAGAATGCAAATTTTATGTGTTAATTTTCTTGTGTTTACTACTGTATATTTATACAGACTACGCTGTGTTAGAAATAACTGGAAGTACGGAATTATAAAGGACTGTTTTTAATTAATAAAGACACTTATGTCGACTGTGAACACTCATTCAAACAAGAAAAAAAATTTTAATTATAATTTACTTCGAAGAAGGAATAACTCCACATTTAATGCCATTAAAGGATGGTTAAAACCCTGGTCTTGTTATAAAAATTTTACTTCTGGATAATTGTAGCAGTTAAGTAGATGAAAACTGCGTTTTATATGCACACTTCAGAGCTACGTTTACTCAGCTAAAAGAACAAATAGCGAAGTGGATGGTTATCGGAACCCGAAACAATAACGTTAGACAAACAGTTTTGTTTTTTTTTACACGTTTAATTATTATTTAAATCCTCTTAAATTTACTTTAATTAAATCAAAAACCGTTTCCTAAACACTTTAAGATTCCATTTACCTTATTTCATGCACGGATCATTTATCTTTTAAGTTTTTACTTTATAATCTGGAAGCTTAAACAGGATCGTTAAAAAAAAAAAAGGTGAAAAAATGGAGGAGTTACACTAATCCTAATCAAAATTTAATACGTCGCCATCTTTATTGGACACCTGCAGTCGTAAGAACCCAAGATGAACCCCGAAGATGTCCTTACTCATTAAAAAAAACGTCGCAGCTGCCCAATAGCCCTATTAATTGCTAAAGAAGTTTCTTCGGGCCTCTTTGATACCTTAAAAAGGGTGTGTCTAAGACGGAGGAATGGAGGAAGGACTGTGTAAAATAGAGAAGCGTCATAAAATACCGATACGCTCTCGTATGCTCTAAATACTGGGTGATTATGAAAGAAAATACGATTTTCTAAGTACATAGATGACATTAACAGGTAGAGAGAGAAAAAGAATCACCTGTAAATTGCACAAGCGCTGAAGGCTATGAATAGCAAATGGTTTCTGAATACTTAAAACAACATTTTTCATCTTCTAGTACGTAATGACAGAAATGAAAACGTCTTATCGATTCATTGATCTCGATTAAATTCGCAAGAAGAGGTATTACTTAGCCATCTTCTTCTTCGTCTTCTTCTCTTTTTTTTTTAATGCCTTTGGGTCACGTTACAACTGTACTTCTGACTTATTGAAAGTCTAACTAAATTAGTAAATTAAAGAACATTATTATGTGCCGCGCTACTTCACTTATATCATTTTGATTTATGGAAAGTTTCATAAACATAGTGACGATTTGGTGCCTGTACGTACAAGCTGTTGGGATGGGTGTGCTTAAAGAGATTAATCACAGAATCTGCAGTTCCAATTTAAATGAATAATTTTTAAGAGTTTTTTTCTGAATGACCCTGCTAGTGGTTTCATCGCAAAACCGTCACTCGGACTTCAAAGTTTTTTTGCTAGAAAAAAAGAAACGAACAACACTATTTATCCAAATTGGGTTTTGTAAGAATGCAAGAAGAGTCTCTCGCACGTTTTAAAAAAAATTATTTATTTATTTACGACACGCAAAACGTACAAACGATTTCCCTTTCGATGAGACGATTTTCGTTGTTTAAAACAAACACGCAAAATTGAATTAGTTTATTAATAATGTAACTCGATAGATTTATATCCGAGAGTTAATAATGCTTAATAATAATATTAAAAAAAAAACAGTTTTCCTCCCCCTCTCAACGTCATTTATTTTAAAAGACAAGACCTCCACTCACACACACACACACACACACACACTTCAGACATTAATCTAAATTGTCAAATCTTCTTTATCTGTATGTTATAAATTTTTATATAACCTTTACTCTACTGATAGGATAATTAATTTCTTTTATTATCATTAAAATTAATTCCAATTTGGTTATCTCGAGCTTTTATCTTGACCATTTTCAATGGGCAATCAGCTATGGTTAAAATTAAAAAAAAAATAATCCTACGGTTGTAGATTGAATACAAAGAGTAGTAGGACAGCATCAGCCGGGCAATTGATAGAAAACATGGAAGAAATTCGTGTTTTTTTTCTCAATATACAAAATTAGAAAAATAAAAATAAAAATACAGCAAAGTATTATTATACCTTAGCAATATTTCACAGGATTTACTGTCTATCTATCGAAGCCCAAGGCTAGTAAATCCACATTAAACAGGCCTTGTGTATGTAAGGAGTGAAGCATGAGAGTCACAAGTCCGTAATTCATTCCCACACGTTTTTACTTCCAGTCTGTGATTAGTGGTGCCCGATGCCATCTATGGAGGTTCAATTGGTGACTTTTAATGGTGTTGAGTAACCTACAAACCCATTAAACTATTAGAGAAATCTCCCCTAAGTCGACATTTGACATCGAGAACAAATCCAACGTGGGATCTTTCCTAGTCGCAGATTCATAAACAAGACCACAAACATGCTTATCTCGAACTATGCCCGTACTAAGCAGGTAACCGCTCCTCCTCTTCTCTTTTTTTTTCCCTAACGATTTTCTTCGCCCCATCGGAAAAGCCAGTTTAATGAACATACGTGTTAATTTTCACGCACACGAGGATGAAATTTTCTTTCCACAGACATGTTCACGTCACCAATTAACCGTTTCATGACCCTCGAAACCTCATTGTCTTTCACCCTCCAAGAAGGTCAGTTCGTGTTGGAAATGTGGAAAATCGCACCGTGTTTACTTTCAGGAACTTTTACAAGCAAGTAAATCTTAGATGATTTTGTACATTATATAGTTATATAAAGGAAAGGAAGAAATATATATATATATACATGTATATAATAGAGAATTTAGCAGCGTGCGGATAACTTCCCATGAGATAAGAGGTGCAGACAAGGAGGAGCCCTTCCTTGCCTTATTTCCGTTCGGTATTCATTCTAGCGATTCAAAAGAATCGGTGCAAAACCAAACTATCAGACTATCTCCAGTCATGTGAAGGAAATATGAAGTCACGAAATCAATTTTTCGTCATCATCATCACACAACATCGATTTTCCAATGAGTCTCCCCGAGTCGCCATCTGAGACTACAAATAACTCAATTGGACGATTTTTACGCAAAAAAAAAAAAAAAATCGTTCTTGCATGAAAATTCTTCCGTTCTTTGCCTTGCCCGATATTCACCTGAACGCCAAATAAATGTTATTTTATGAAGAAAAACGAAAACATCCTGATGCTCTTCCGTCAGGTGACAGCGGATTATAAAACTTGCGTGTTTGATTGTAATCATAACAGCATTTTTAGCTTATTGTTTGCATATCAAAATCCGTGATCACGTTCGGAAAACACACACAATGGTATTTGACAGAGAAAAGAAAAGTAACAAAAGATCTACTTTAGGAGGTCTGCCCTCCTACGCCCGAATTGACTAAATATAAGTACGGAGATATTCGTTCTGCCGAGTTAACTCCCTTCAGAATATTTAACTTTGTTTACTGACCATTGTTCCTCTACAAAAGCTAGATTTATACACTACATCTACAAGAATTTAACTATTCAACTACCTCTTTACACTTATTTCAGCAGCAGAATGAATTTTTATCAAACTGCAGAGCTACTTAAAAAACAAAATATGTATTCTCCATTTATATATTAATAATAATCGTTATCAGTATAAAAATTTATTCTATTGTTTACAATCCACGCTTCGCTATTATATATAAATTTTTACAACAATGCAAATAATATATTATTACTATTTTTTCCGAAATTTGTCAAAAAGAATTATTTGTAAACTGAATTGACTGCATTAATGCGAAAACTTTCCACTAGATGGCAATAAAATTGAATGTTAAAAATTATTGTTTTTCTCCGATAAATCAACGAATTTTCAAATATTTTCAAAATCTCTTCTGAAATTTTATTGCATTTAATATTTGATTACAATATTTCCTTTATGTTGAAATTATATTTTGAAAGGAATAAAATGCGTTTTTCCATTTTAGTTTACACCATTGACTGTTTAGCAAATTTTCAGTATATGAATAATTGCAAATAAACATACAGTTTAATAATGAAAAAATTTACCATATGTGTGTTTTGCTCGTACATTGGTTTAAAATATTTTTTTTAATAATGATTATCGTGTCTCCTTAAAAACTTTTACAAAATGGAAAAGTTGTAGTTGATAGAGAAGAAACGTTGCAGACATTTGTAAATTGTTATGCTAAATTTTTCGAAGAAAGACGCATTTTTGGGAATATTTCACGGAAAACGAATGAAGATTGAAGAAGTAAATAAGTTACAATAGAATAATGAAATTATAGAAGTTATTAATAACTGATATTTGGATAAAGCTGTTGTTATTGATAAACTAGGATCTGCTTTCTATAAAAGATTTAAACATGAACTAGTTGATATTTTGATTAAATTGCATGAAAAAATAGATTATAGAGATTTTAGTTTGGGAATTATTATTTTATTACAAAAAAAAACACGATAATATAGTGAATATTGGAAATTTTAGACCTATCACGCTTTTAAATCATGATTGCAAAATATATAGTTCAATTATAGCTAACTGTTTGTCACAAAATATTAATAGTATAATTGTAAGCGCTCAAACTGCAGGACTGAAAAATCCACAAATTAGTCAAAATCTAATGTTTCTACACTTGTTAACAGATTTATATAAGGAAAGAGATAGATATTTGACGATTTTACAGACTGATATCCAGAAAGCATTTGATAGTATGAATTTGAAATTATTGAAATTGATTTTAAAAGAGATAGGTATTAATGAAATTTGGATAGAAAAAATTTCAATTTTGTGTCGTAATACTAAGTCCTATTTGTGCTTTGAGGGACAACTTTCTGGGGCTATTACTTGTAACAGCGGAATCAGACAATGTTCTCCGATATCAATGTCAATATTTGTTATTTACATTAATGTTTGATTAAACAGAATATTAAAAGATTTACTTATGCAGATTTATCTTCCCATTAGGAATTATCCTGCAAAACTGATATCACATGCTGATGATATAAATTTTTTATTTACTGATTTAAGATCTTATTAAAAAAAAAAAAAAACAAATATTATTTGAATTTTGTTTGACTGGATTTAAAATAGATTTTCATAAAAGTTTTCTTTATAATGCTAGTAAAAAGCTGGTTAAACAGGAAGATGAAGATTTATTTATGGCTAAAGAAAATTTGAAGATATTAGGTGTGGAGTTCCCATTTAATAAAAACAGATAATATATTGAAATATAAAAATAAAATAATTAAAGAATTAGAAAAATGGAATGAAATTTGGCTTTATATGCAGGACAGAGTTTCAGTGATTAAAACCATATTGATTGGAAAATTAGAATATTTTTTATATGTTTTAAGGAATAAAAATAATATATTTAGTATACTTAGAAGTGTTCGTTCGCAATAAAATAGATAAATTTAGCAAAAATGGAGAATTCTTCTTCTTCTCCATTTTTTAACATGGA
>WUQG02047717.1:0-10424 GCA_011317285.2 Androctonus mauritanicus
AACCGACACATCAACCAACATCAAAATCGTCGTCAGATCGCGTCGCGTCGCGAGGACAGGTAATCTAGAACCTTGCCGAAAGTAGAATAAAAATAAAATAAATTGTTAAATATAAAAACTGAATTATAATAAAAATTTATAAAAATCAATATATAATTCTTAAAAGCATAAAAATTTGATTCTTGAAACTAAACCAGTTATCCTATTATTAAAACTATATAATAATAATTTTATATTTTAAACTTTATATTACAGTTTTAAACAGCAATTTTAAATACACAGTAAATAAACTTTAATTGAAAAAATAGTTATTAAATGATAAATAATTGAACCAATACAAAACAGATTTAAAACATCTACACAATTATCATTAATAAATATTAACTATCAATTAGAAAATATCCAATTTTGAAGAAATAATAAATATTGAAATTAAGTACTACTAGCAAGCTATTTTTTTATTCATGCTTCAAAATCAACAAAAGCAATAATGTTTGAGCAATATATCAAGCCCTCTTCAGTTATATAAATGATGTAACTGAATTAAATTTTTGATTTCTATTAGCTGAAAGTTAATGAAGCTACAGTATTTTGGACAGTAGTACTATATAATAAATAATATAATATTTTGCTTTAGACTATAGCATTTAATATTCTTAGTATCTTAATGTTGTTTTTAAGTTTTTTTTATTAATATTGTTAAAAATCCTATACCTATTTAAAGTTAATGTATTAATTTTTGAATTCTGTATTTATTTTAAGAATATTGTATAAATTCATAAGATGTTTGTTGAGTAATTTAGTTTCTTTATTATACGATGTATTGTGCTGATGATGGAATTTTTGAAAGTGCTTCACTTAATAAATTGTTTGTGTTATTTCCTGCTTAGTAGTGTTAGATTAATTGATTTTTTGATTGTTTTATAGGATTAAATAGTTAATGTTTAATTTAAACATTTTATAAAATAAGTTTTAGAACTTTTATTTTAAACAGATAACATTTAATTCTATTATATTGTAATTTATAAATTAATGAAAAAAGGTTAAAATTAGTCAATAAAAATCATATTAAAAAGCCTTTCAAAAAATACTTACTTTTGTAATAGGAGCTTCTATTGTCATGGCATGAAACCTAGCAAAGGACTGTCGACGATTCATACCTGCTATTAAAAAAAAATATGAAATTCTCATCATTCACAATACTTGAAATTTATAATAATATTTTAAATTTATTAAAAATCACACTGCTAATGTATGTACTCCTCAAGTTATGAACTTACCATATATACTAATGTATAAGCTGATCCATTTATAAGCCAATCCCTCAACTTCAGAGTTTAAAAATTGGTAAAAAATTTGAAACCCAAACTGACCCCCAACTTTCAATGATATTTATTAAAATATATAATTTCTTTCAAAATTTTAAAAAGCTTCCAAATCCAGTCATTATTGCAATAAATAAGACCACTTAAATAAAATTCCAGATTTATAGTATTAAAACATTATAATACAATATTAAGAGAGAGCTGGATAGAGAGCAGAATGCAATTATGTTACATTGTATCCACAGTTGCATTATTCTATAATATGATTTTATTGAAGAGTTTATTTGGCAAAAAATATCAAAGAAATATTAAGTTTCCATCATATCTGGATCTCAAAAAAAATATTTAACAAAATTTAAATGATAAAAAAAATCAGAATTCAAATGTGCAATGAAAATTTTGTTGCAAGTGATGAAAATGGAACGTTGATCAGCATGTGCAATCAATAAGAGCATAAATCTGATGTCTAAAATCAGCTGTAAAATATGGGATGATTATTTTCTAAATGATCAAATGCATTAGAAAATGCATAAATTGTCAATATGTAAATTGTCAATTTACATAATATTGTGTTATTGAATAACTGTTTTCTAAAAAAAATTTCATATTAAATTATCACAGTAAAAATTTCATTAGAATAATACATTTATGTCATACAGTTCCTAAGAGATCACACGAAGTTACGTTTCTCCCTTACATTGTATTTTGTCGAGTTATCATATTCAAATCTTGGATCATATTTTAAAATGAGTGGATCATTCTAATGATGACATCACACACTGTTAGGATGATGTGTGCAATGTGATTTCTAGATGTTAAGCGTGTGATTTCAAAGTTTTGATTTTGCTTACAATAAACTTTTTTGATAGACTCCAATTATTTTTCAATACAGAATTTAAATAATTATTATTTTTTCATTATTTTAAATATTATATCTATTTTAGTTAAATATAATAAGCATTTATCAATTACTAGCAAATGGATTAAAACATTATTTTTCATTATTATTAATTAAGAAATATATTTTTTTTTACCCAAATATGAATCCTAGGTAAGATTCTTGATGGTTGTCAAATTTTCAAGTCATATCATAACGGGCAGCGTGGCGTTGCCTATCTGATTAAGATACATAGATGCAGATTGGAGTTGGCGGCGCGACGCGCTCAATCGCTTCGGGATAAGATAAAATTTTATCTATTACTGTATTAAATGAATTAGTGTGAAATTTCCTTCCTGGTCTTCAGAAGATGCTCAATAAGTTTTGGTTTTGCTTATTACTTCAATTTCTCCAGCCAAAAAAAAGTTTATTTTTTTTGACTCATGTATAAGCCGACCCCCACTTCAGAATTTTTTTTGGGGAGAAACCTTGGCTTATATATGAATATATATAGTATTTATAAAGACCTGATAAATTAATATATTTGAATGTAATTAAATATGATCAAATACTCACGTTCAAATATTTTTAATAATAGATTTAAGAAGAAATAAATATTTTTAGAAATAATATGGCAGATCATGCAACTACCACAGGACACATTAATAGTGCAAAGAGGATGCAATGCATTCAACTTATGTATTGTTGATCACATTTAATTAATATTCAATATTTAAATACCTAAAAAAAATTTAATTATGTACAGTCATATATTCCTCATATATTTGACAAAAAAAAAAAATGAATCAATAAAATAATGATTTTTATTAGAAACAAATATGGAGAATCATATGACTGGTGTGAAATGCATCACAGCTAAACTGATGAATCTTACAATCTCCAAAAAATTTTCCAATTATTTTTGCCCTTTGTATAAACTGACACATTTCAAAATTTTTTTAGAAAAATTTCCTTGGTTTACACATGAGTATATATTCATATGTAAGTTTTGTTCATAATTTTGGATATTGCTATTATTTGGCCCCCAAAAGTATTGAAATAATTTTACATATTGTATTTTGTAATATATTTCATAATTTTTATTTCACAGATTTGAATAAAAAATTCTTATTATACAAAGGTTTTTGGTATAATTGCTACCATCTTGAAATACTGCATAATATATTAATTAATTGTGTAATTTTAAATTATGATAGCAGAATGCTCTAGCAACAAATAGTGTTAAACTTTCAAATTTCATTAAAATTCTTGATGATATTTTGAAATGAATGTTCATAACTAGAGGAGTGTGTATAATGTTTTTAATATTAATTAAAATGTTATAAAAACCTGAGGAATGTTTTGTTTTTTAAAATACAAATAATCTTTGACTTATAATGCCAATGACTTATAACAATCATTAGTGTTGCCATTTGTCCAGTTTTTGTAGACAAGATGGTTTTTTCATTTGATTCTGATTGCTAATTTAAAATATGCAATTGGTAGGAGTCAAAATATGGAAAAATAAGAAATTTTAAATTTCAGTATTTCAATACACTTTTGTTGGTAGTTCCTATATTTGTCATAAAGAGAATCATCATATTTCATGCTAAATTAGATAACTAGATATGTTGTTGTTCTATATAGTATTGTATTTTTTTCATTTTTAAATATCAATAGTTGTAATGTTGAAAGTAATTAAAATTTTATTTTATCAATAAGAACAAGCAATTTGAATATATAAATTTTTAAAAATTAATTATTTACATTTTTGTAGGATAAAAGAAATTATTTGAAACCAGACTATATCCAAGCCAAACTTTAATTTGCCACAACATAAAAATTAAAATGTGATGAAATTTTGCTCAATAAATAATAACTAATACTAAACTAGTATAAGTGAAGCAATAAAAAATATACTTCCAAATTTTCAAAGTAAATATAGTTTGCTTATTATTGTTGTTAATTTATATATGTATAATTAATAAAAAATATTATATATATAATCATACTTATATTTTAACTCACTATTACAACTTCCACATTTGTCTTAGTAATCATCATGAAAAAAGTGACAACACTAATATGATATAGGTTTATTCAAAGCCATGCAATTGGTCGATACTAAACATTTATATACATATGAGAGACTATGTTCAATAATCTGATATACCAGCAGCATCCATTTTATATTTATTTCCTTTAGTTTGTGTTTGTAAATTTATTACAATATGTGATGAAAAGTAATTAAATGATATAAGTTATGTAAGGACAGTCAATAAATATACTTGAATGATTCTCAAAATTATCCAAAATAAAAAAAAAACAATAATTTAATTTGATTAATTAAGATATAATATAAAACTATTTGATGATTAATAAGTAAGAGATAAAACAATCCAGCACTAGGTTAGTGCTGGATTGTTTATCTCTTACTTATTAATCATCAAATACTAGGCTAGTGCTGGATTGTTTTGTCTCTTACTATCACAAAATTATAGAATGCCAACAACCTTAGCAATTTTATATTAAAATTTTCAGTCAGGTTAATTATTATACAAAAAGCATGCAATAAGATAATAAAAATTGTTTAAACATATTTATAAAACTAAATTTTTGATTTTACTAAAAACTATTGTAACATGCAAAACAAATCTTTTAATATAGTTTGGACAAACTAATTTATAAGAATATGAAATATTTTATAAAGAATTTAGTTGTGACAATATGCAAATTAACTTATTTATTTACTTAATGTTTTACTGTACATTAAACTGATCTGGAACTAATATATGTTTGAAAAACAAAAAACAAAAAATTCACCAATGCTGACTTATCTAGTTAATCTTTGAGTCCATTTGATACAGAGATTAAAAGTCATTCTTTATTGTCAAATAGATTTGTCAGACTCCCCTACAAAGGTAGAACAATAATAAATGATGTTCAATTTATTCCTTATAAAATCACACAAAAACTTTGCTGATCATTTAAATGATAATTTAATAATAAAGAAAAAATGATTTATACAAGACTCTCCCAAAAATCACAACTACAGATAGTTCTCAGTTTACAAATTCCTGGATTTCTAAGATTTTTTTTCAAATATGAAGTATCACTAAAATCAAAAATATGAACATTAACATTATTTATATTAATTGCAATTAAACATATATTGCTTGAAATGTCATATTTATAAATGTATACATAGTTTGAAACTATTAGGTTTATAGAAGACATTCTATTGTCTGTTATAAAATAGGAAAATTCAAAATGGCAGATTGAGAAGAGAAAGTAGTAGCATGCCCTCTGGTTGTCATAATTCATTGACAAATTATGTAAAGTAACTCATTCTCCACATTATGTCTAAAGCAGTGGCAGCTTATTGACTCAAAGTGGTAGTGCCAGATTACAAAAATAGATAAATTTATTGTTTTATTATTTATATTAAAATCCTGATTTTCTATTATTAATGTAAATACTATACAGTAACTTTTTAAAGTTTATTTATTTGTTTATACAGATTTAAGGGTTAATCAACAAAATTATTTTGAATCTGCCATCATAATATTCTTTATATATAATTACAATGAGTCCCTTGATATTGATATATTTTAATAAATGAAATAATTATAAATCACTAAATCAGTAAAAAATATAAACTGCAAATGACTGTAAAACATGAGCTTACAAATTATGTTCTCATTTTCATGATCTAGAGAAACTGAACACATCTTGAAAAACATAGATATAATACTAAACACATTATTAAAATCAATAGAAAATATTATGTGAACAAAAACAACATTAACAGACAGAAATATTAGAAGAGAGTTATTTATAGGGAGTATATCACAACATAGTATGTTTAATAAAGTCAAGAGAAACCTACAAAACAGCATAACATAATAGTGCCAACAAGAAGAAATCCCACTATATGAAACAAAATTAGAAATGATAAATAAAATAGATTAATTAAAAAGCAAGCTGGGATATATAAGATTTCAGTATACTAGTATAACATTATCAATAATGGCAGTATGAAATAAATAGGATTGTTGAGATCAATCTGGAAAAATCACTATGTAAATAAAAACAACAAAATTGCAGGTAAAAATAAATATAAAAAAACTATATAAAAAGTTAAATATATTGTAAATAATCAAAATCATTTGATATAGCCACCATTTGCTTCTACAACTTTTTTGAATTGGGACCTAAATTCCCTGCAAGCAGGCTTCACTTCTTCTCGGTCTAAATTTGTCATCATCTATAGGATAGAAACCTTCAGGAAGTCCTTCGTGTCATGATGAATCTCATTGACCTTTGCTTCAATCATGTCCCACACCTAATAGTCGAGAGTGTTGTAGTCTGGGCTGGACCAAGGTCACAAGTCAGGGCAGGTTACTAAAAAGCCAGACCTATCACTGTTATTGTTATCGGAAAATGGCATTATTTGGGAGGCATTTTCCGATTGATCTTGTTCTTTTCAGTCAACAGTTGTTGCTTCCTGAAGACAAAAGATTTGTACTCCAAATCCTTTTGCACTGCCAGACTCACAGTTGAACTTGCCACGCCATTTTTTTGCCAAGTCAGCCCTGGATTCTGGTCGATCTTCTCCTCCAATTCGGAGACAAATTTTTCAATCTCTTGCAATCAGATCACTTTCTGTGTTTGGCTCAGTCAGGATTAAGTTTCTCCATACTAGACTCCCTAAATCTCTTGGCTTCTTGTAGCCAAACCATGAAATGATTTCTGTAAGATTTTTCCCACATGAAGCGATTCAATAATGGCTGCTCTCCAATCCTATTCACAACTTGAAGTAGAAACCGCTATTTTGTCAATTATTAATTACTTCCATGTTGATTGAAATTATAACCAAATTATAGCCCATTCAGAATTTGCTGAAAATTCCACCTAAAAATTTCAGATTTATCTCAATGACCCTGTATAAAAATAACTAAAAAATAATTAGCAGAAAGAATATGACAACTACAGGCAAGAACATTATAGCTTTGTGATATAGCACTAGAAATAAAAATTGAAATGGATAAGGATAATGCAATAATATCAAAGAAAACATCTGACAAAGACTTTATACAAGAAAAATAACACATTTATTGAGAAAACATATATAATAATAATTCTATTAATTTGAAAAACTTTTTCAATCTTCCAGCAGCTTGGGAATACCTTATTGGCCAGATAAAAGTAGTATATGATTAAATATTAATTTTTTAATGAAAATATAATAATATAATAAAATATATGAATTAGATTGTTTATATTAATAGTTCTTGTAACTTTTGTGTAATTTTTATAACAGTATTATAATTATAAAACCATTCTATATATAACTACTACTGTAATTTTAAATTTAATATGCATTTAAAAATTGTTCTGTTCTATTATTATAAATTTTCAGTTATATTGTTCTGTTTCATTCTGTTGCAGTAGTGATGGGGTGTAATGCCTGAAAGTATTTTGCTATTAATTAAAAATTGGTTTTGAGTTTATTTTTAAGCTGTTTTATTATTTCTAGTACTATACTGAACGTTGAGTTGTTTTATATGATTATTTAATAAAAATGTAATTGAAATTTTTTACTATACAAGTACTATATCTCATATATTCAGTTGATGAAAACATGAAATAAATGAAAAACAATTACCATTATGTTATTTTGCTGTGATATTAAAAATAAATACAGATATTCCTTGAGTTATGACCATAGTTTGTTTATAAGTTTTGTTTATAATTCAAAATACACTCTAAGAACAAAACCTACTGTATATATTATTATATTAGTCGAATTTCCAATTTAGAATTTAAAAATTGATAAAATTTAGAACTTTATATATAAGCCACCTTAACTTTTTAAGTGTTAGAACAATGTATCAATAAAAAACATTATTCTGGTAGTGAAATAAATAATTTTTTTTAGAATTTAAAAAATTTTTCAAATTCAGTTCATTATTAAAATAAATAGTCTCACTGACAAAATGCCATGCTTATAATATCATAATACTGTGATATGATATGAAGAGAAATTGGATGAAGAACAGAATGTGATCATGTCACTTCACATCCAGTTGCATTTCTCTATATACAATTTTATTGAAATGTTTATTTGACAAAAAATATAAAAAAAAATATTGTTCTCTTATCATTTCCAAATCTTAACTAAAAATATTTAATAAAATTAAAACAATAAAAAAAACCAAAACCAAACCATGCAACAGAAATTTTGCTGCAACTGATTGGAGTGGAAAGCTGACAGCATGCACATGATCACTGTCCATAAAGCTGATATCCAAAATTGACTATAAAACAAGCATCCACATTTTCTAAATGATCAAAACTATAAGAAATGCACAAATTGTTGATCAAAACTATTGGCACATAGATTGTTATATTTATTTAATAATAATTAATTGTACAATAGTGACTGTTATATTTACTTGCCAGAAAAGATCAGCCTATATGTTTCCAATTTTATATATGAAACATATAATAAATTCATATTTGTGAATGCATATACATATGGACATTCACTTGCCTTATTCATGGCAATAAAACTATATGCACACTATGAGTTGTTATAAACAGCTAGGAAAGCAAACTCATTTATATTAGTAAAGAAACCTCTTTATCAAACAAAATATTCCACTTAAGCTATAGTTTACAAAATTCATTACAACCCCTATATCAGGCTTGTCAATATAAGCCTAGAAACATTTTTCTTCCCAAAACTCTGAGATAATAAATTTACATGAATCCAGCATTTGGTAAACAATGCTTGGCTGGACATACAAATTTGCATGTTCAGCCAAACATTTTATTTTATAGAGTAGTGATTCCCAATCTGGGGTATGCATATCCCCAGGGATATGCAAAACATTATTGAGGAATATGCAAAAAGAAGTAATGGCAGGAAAAAATAATATATCAATGTTGAGAAAAAAATATCTTAAAAATATCTTATATCTGCAAATAAGAAATTTCAAATAATGCTAGAAGAATAGAAGTACTTTTCTTGTATACATTAAACTTTTAAAAAAAATCACCTGTGTATAGTATGTACTTTGCACGACAGCTGTTTTGGCATTGCAATCTTTGATCTTCAAATTAACTTTACAATGTCATTTCTATAGTGCTCTGTATGCTAGTAATTGTCTGACCAGAGATGACATATCATCAAAAAACAAATTTTAGTAATTAATAGTTTTTATGATTCCATTGTTAACAACAATTTATTGTTATCAAGAAAAGAAAAACTAGTTTCTCCAGATTTACATTCAATAAGTTTTTTTATTAATTTTTTTATTGATTTCTCATTAGATATGGCTAAATGGTTGGAACACGAATCAAGAAAAGAGCTAAAACATATGTGGAAAATGTTCAATTTGCTTGTACTTCTCAAGACACTATCATTTCAAATCCAAACACTAAAAGGCAACTTTTTTATTTGCTCAAAGAGGAAAAAAAGAGAAAGTATTGTGCTTAATACATTAAATATGGATTTTCATATATAGGAAATAAAAATTATTCTAAACCACAATGTGTAGTATATAGAGATATATTATCCAATGGCTGCATGAAACTTTCCCTACTTTTATGGCATTTACAGCTGAAACATTCCAATTATAAAAACAAGAAAGAGAATTTTTTTAAACAACACTTGGCACAAATTAAGAATAAGTTGAATTTGACATCATATATCATGTGACTTAACAAAGATTTAGAAAATGCTGTTGAAGCTACTTACTGCATTAGTTACCATATTGCTAAATGTGGTAAAAATCATATCATAGCTGAGAATTTAATTCTTCCCTGTTTAACAGATGCTACTTGATGTATGCTTGGAGAGGAGCAAGTAAAGAAAATGAATAGATTCCTTTTTCAAACAATACAAAATTTCGAAGAATTGAGGATATATCTTAATAGAGGACATACATGTTAAGGGACTATGGAAGAATCTGATCAATCGTCACGTGACACCTAAGCACTACTCATTTTATATTGTAGTAATTGTATAGCAACTGGCGGTGGACTATATTAGAATAGTTTATTTTACTTTATTATTTATTTATTTTTTGTAGTTGCTATAGTAATGTAAGTTTATAATTTTGAATTTATGCAACCTGCGTTCTTATGTGAATTCTTTTTTCTATTCTGTTGTAAGCCTGACGATGGCAACTTAGGTTGCTGAAAACGTTAGCTAT
>WUQG02047728.1:0-10424 GCA_011317285.2 Androctonus mauritanicus
GTCCACTGTCGTAAATGTTCTGTACAAGTTTTACAGACCTGATGTAGTGCCCAGGTTTTATCCTGATCACCAAGACTAACACCGAAGTATCCAAGATAAGCTCTTTTACAAAGTCAGTAACAATTTTTACTGTTTTCTTTTAACATGTATTCTCCACAAATGTAGCAAAACACATCAGGATGATTTACACAACTTCTTCTACTTGAACTCATTTTATTTCTATTCAAAAACACAAATGCAACAATCTACAACACAGTACGTTTTATATTAACTTTATAACAACTCTTTCCTAAACACAAATATCACGTGAAACCAACTTCTATCCTACACGGCGAGAATTCACAAACTAACCTCAACTCTAGTTGAAGGTCACTTAAGTTACTGGATGTTTACTCCACCTGGTGGATTTTCAGAGAACTAGACAACAGACTGACAATAGGGCAAATATGCAGGAACCAATCTTGTATATGTGATATAGAACTGCACAAAATGGAGTTAGAACTGTACATTTCGTGTAGAAATGCAAGTTAAAAAAAATTATTTAAAAAATTAGAGCAGCTAGAGAAAAACTGATTTCATATTTAGATTCAGCGTCCCAAATATAGCTAAAATCAGTTCGAAAATTCTAGGCACCAAAAAAAATTTTTTTTTATAGGCCTGTGTAATAATTGAAAAATGTTTTTATTTTCTTTAAATAGGCCTATATAGGTTTTAAATTGTGAAAGTTTAAAGCGGATTTCATGTTTATCTTTAAATAGAGATAATTACTATAGTTTACTAATATAAAATATGGATGTCTACTTTTCTGTAATTATTATACGTTTCCACTATTTCTCTTTCGTTATTATTCAAATAAATCTAAAAAAAATAGTTCCATTTCTCTAAAAACGTTCATTTTAAAATTTATTTACGTTTTATTCACGACACAAGAACGAAACGACGTTAACTGAAGCACATTAAATGAGATTTGACTGCTTATGCAAAACATTGCCCAGAGCAATGGCTGTGAATTTATGCTGTAATGTAAATGGCGCATATTTCGAAACCTATAATATAGCTTTAAAATGATACATTCTTGATTATTAAATACTTATTTAGCCTATTAATTCATTATTAAAGTTTCATTATATAGGAAATAATGCGCAATCGTATTCAGCCTAAGTTGTGAGTGCTTATGAAAATATTTCAAGATTTATTGGAGCTTAAAAATTGATACAAATGCCATACAACTTTAATTTTGAAACAACATTCTCAAAATATTTGATAACTGCCTTATTCATACGTTTTAAAACTAATTCTTTATGTTTATTTAATCGATGTAAAAAACAATTTTATCGTTTATTATATATACTCTATCGAATTACAGAATTTCAAATTAACAATATTTCAATTAAAAATTCTTACTTATATTAAAATTTTTATTGACAAATAATTTGGACCGAATATGACGAAACAAACATCATATATCATAATATACGGATGTTTGATTTATCATTAATATTGTTTTATACAAGATTCATATTATTTTATCAGAATTTAAAACAGTCTGTACTAAATCCGAAATGCATGTTAATTAAAACTGATAAATGATTAAGATAAATATATTATTTACTCAATTATTAATCTGCTATATTTTAGTTTGATATTTTGACTGAATCATCTTATGAATCTTTTAGTATTTGTTTTAAATTAAACAAAATAAACATATGAAATACTGTACAGTATAATACTTTGAAAATACAAAAATTATGATAAATTAGATTTATCATAATTTTTGTATTTTCTTATTTTGATCTTTTAAAGCGGTAGCAATGTATAGAATCTTTCATTAATATTTTAGAATTTACTTTAAAATGTTTACTTAAAAACGAAATTGAGTTTTTGAAAATAATTTTGATGAGTTATTTTTATATGTAGAAATATACAATAACATAATTTCTTCGTTATTTAAATTCCAAATCTAATATCTACGCTAGTTTTCGTGAATTCAGTTTTATAATTTTTTAATATCATTTTTCACCATTTACTAGTTATTAAATAAGTGGCGTGATCTAAAAGGACTCTTTCAATTAACTAGCAAATGATTAGAAAATATCACTAAAAACTGTCATGGAATGAATTCACGAAAAATAGCGTAAATAATAGGTTTATGATTTAAAATAACTAACTAACTACATCATTAATTTATCGAGGTCATGATAGATTAAATCAAAAATATATAAGGAGTAAACATGGCGCAGATTTGCGCAATCTATCTATTTCTGTTCGGAATTTGTGCGCCATCTGTTATCAATAAAGTGAATATGGCTGTAAATAAGAAAATTATAGAAACCGCGTTTCTATTATCATTGTCTCCGATAGTTCGATTACTTACGATCATGGGACAGATTAGTGGCAGTTGTGTGTCACATTATTTCAAAACAGCTCTTGTTTAATATTACAATATATTTCAAGTCTACGATTATGAATAGATCTATCTCTTGCAGGAAATATTAGTGCACCGGCTAAAGATAGTAAGTGATATTATCAATAATGAATATACATATATATTGTATATATTGATATGTATATGTTACATCTATTTCTTATTGCTTTCATCTCCAGTTTATTTGCCTCCAACTGGCTGAACCCGAATAGAATTTATGATCAAATTTTACTGTCCAAAAGAGTCTTTTTGGCATTCGAGAAATACACAAAAGGATATCTAATATTTAAAATAATAATAGTTATAATCATAGACACTTATATTTATTGCCAAAATCAATAAGTTTTCAATATTTACAGTTGTTGATTGTGGTATTTACCATAGTTTTACCAATACTTACTAATTTTTTATTAGTTGAGTTTACTAGATCAAGTGATAAAATGGTATAAAAACAATTAATTTTTAATTCCGTTTTGGTTCCCTAATGTGACTTGCATTTAATATGCATCATTTCTAGTTATATTAAGAAATAATAATTCAAACTTATAACGACTACTTTTTATTGTTTAATCATAATAGCAGTTTTTGGAAAAAGTGAAATTATAATTTTTTCAATAAAAAGGTAGTCCTTACGAGTTTTGAATTATTATTTTCAGATACAAGATCAATAACAGGTATTAGTTCTATTAAGATTTTTTTCGAGAATGAATACTAAATTTGAGTACATAAATTTTTCCGTATTCATTTCTGTAAGGAAAAAATATATAGAATTTAAAATAATTTCTAATGACATCTCATATCATCATGTGATACACTATGTTTTTCTTTGAAATGACCTGAATTGCTAGTCAAACAAAATTAGATTTAAAAATGTTTTCTAATATAAATCACTTATACAAACTGAATTAAAGTATAAAATCCTATTTGATATCCAAAATTTGAAAATAAACTGATAGTTACAAAGCTAGAAATTATTATGAAATTATAATAGCTAGAATTTAGTTTAATATCTTATCTAAAGCTAAAATGACAAAATGAACAAATTTGAGAATATTATTTCCTTATCTATTTTAGTTTATCATTTAAACGTGCATCATCTAGACTTTATACAGAATATGTAATATTATTCATTCATTTAATTTAAACATTCAAAGCGCACTGTTTAATTTTGAAAATTTAAAATAGATTCGAAAAAAATTACTCTTTCAAAACAGTATAATTTTTCTTGATGGAAAATATTAATATAAACTATAGTAGAATCCCTGTTAACTAGTAGTCCTTGTAGGATCGGATCTCAGGTCGGATAAGCGAATGGCCGGTTAATCCGAAATACATGCAATATACCATTTATAGGTTATAAATATATATACTTATATATTTACTTATTTTAACTTACAATCTATAAATTTTATCTAAGTAACATTTACTTTGATAAAAAGTCAGCAATCTTCATTTGTCATTATGATTTAAATTCGTTTGTTGAAGCAAAATTATGAAATTACGAAAATTTTTAATAGGAATTATTTAAATAGCAGTTAAATTATCTTGTTATTCGATATATCTTATCGTATTTCAAGCACTTTCTTTCCTTCTGAATGACTTATTCTTTTTTCGTTTTTATTTATGTTTATAGCTCGACGAAAATGTGGCCGGTTAAAGCGAAACCGTATAAGAGGGAGTCTGTTGTATTTGTTATTTACTATATAATAATTTATCAAATACAATAAAAACGAATATGCCTGCATATCCTATATATATCGTATATATAAGCTTATATATATATACGTTTTTATTCATTCGTTTATTCATTTTTCGTTCGTTTTTATTGTATTTGATAAATTATTATATAGTAATAATAATTTGAATAATCATTATATAGTAGATATTATTGTATATCCTATATATAGGATATATAGGCATACTCGATTTTATATGATATTTATTTACGTATTCTATTCAATGTTAAAGAAACTCGTAATTATCTGAAAATATAATTTTCTTAACGCTAACTTTTTAATTCTTATAAATACAGTTTTTATTTAGAATAATAAGTTTTTTCTTTTGCATTTTGATATACGTTTTTATTGTAATACTACAGAAATAATATCTAAGTAATATTATAGGAATAAGTAATCAATCGAAGGAATTTGATATAATTGATAAAACTCCATACCAAAGACTAGGAAGTGCTTATATCAATTAATTGTGGCGTTTTATATTCATTTCAACCTTATGAGTGCTGCATTATTCAATGATCTTGTTTAGTTGACATGCATATACAAATTACTTCTGATTTGGCAATAAAGTTTTAAATAAAATTTTAACAATTTCAAAACGATACTCTTTTTTGTTTAAAACGGATATGATGATCCTCAGACTGCTCAAATATTGTGTGTATATATTATATCTATAATAGCTTATATTTCATGTAGAAAATGTTTTGTCTCTTGTTAATCTACTTCATTTATTTACTTAAGAATGTTCTGTTCAAGATCACATTATCTTCGAAATTAAGAAAATAAAAGGATATTAAACGTAAATCAGTAAGAATATATATATATGCTAGTTACGAAGCTTGCTGATCTGTCTTGTTTCTTTAAAAAAGTACTATAACGAAATCATCAGAAATTTATGTAAAACTTAAACAAATAAAAAATAATTTAAATATGTACATCAGCAATACTAAGCAAACGTGATTCATTGAAGAGGACAATTGTGGTTTCTTGTATGCACTGAGGAATACATATGAAAAATCACAATTAATTGATGTAAACATTTGATATTTAATTACAAATTAAAATTTAGTTATGTACACATTCTCTTTTCTTTATTTTTTAATCATGATGAAATGAAATTTACTATAATTGTATACAATAAATCTATGAAATGCCTTAAACAGAAAGAATACAGGATGCTACCGCCTAGAAAAGCAACAGTTTTCCAACTTTTTTTGAAACTAGTCATTACCAATGACATTTATCCCCATTCTTCAATGTACTAGTCGATGCCATTTCTCTGCTGAATGTTCTCAATTTTGTTTGTTAATATATTATAGTGTGAGGGACAGGGCCACGGTCGGATGTGATGTCTCCCTTTTCACCTATGAATTTCGACTTTTTTTATTGTTATTAACAGTTTTTTTATTTGTAGAACGGAGAACGGAGAAGGAATGCGCGAGAGGGGGAGAGAGAGAGACATCGCAACATGACACGCGATCATCGGAAACCCGGCCCGTGGACTCTTGTCCCCGATTGTACTAAATCAACGAAATGATAAACACAGGTGTCGCATTAAATCTAATGTTCGAAATAACTCGCAATCGTCTGTCTTAAGGTGAAAATGTGACAGATAATCGATATATTATAAAAGGTGTTCGTGAGAACTTTCTCGGGGAGTTCGCCAAAAACGGGAGTTCGCAAAGGAGAGTTCTTCGAGAGTTCAAAACAAGGGAAGTTAGGTTCGAGGAGACCAACTAAAGAAGGCGGATTCTACATCAAGCACAGGAATCAAAAGAGAAGTCTATTTGAAGTGTGAGTGTAAATCTGTAATAGCGCCAGCAGACTGTAAGAAAAAGTTCGAGAATAAAAAAAATCAAACGAAGGAAGTGTAGTTAAAGACTGAACAGTTGTCCGGTACGACTCCAATACGCCGTGCACCGTCGTCACCGACCAAAACTCCTCCAAGACTTGAACTGTAACCGATTTACCGCCTCCCGGAAGAACTCCATCCAAACAAATTAAATTTTGGGATTAAGATCAAAGTATTTCCTCTACTAATTGTCGGGCTCATGTTTGTAAGGGACTCTCTTGTCAGTTTTTCTGTTAATAAAAGGAAGCTTTGTTGTTAAGACAGTTGTCTCTCTCTGTTTGTCTGAGATACGCCTCATTACGTATCCTTACCTGCAAACGTGCCAGCACTGCGGTAAGGTCATAAACCTGTCGGTCCACCCGACGATCTCGAGGACTCCACATTACCTATGGGAAAATAAAACATATCTAATTTTTAATAGCTCATCTGTTTTAAGTTGATTAAAGTAAAGATAAATAAATTTTAATATAGCTGAAATAGTTATCATGTATCATATAATTCTGCTGTTTTGTTAACTGAATTATTCTAATTAATAAACAAACAGAATTTTGCTCATACTACTTAAGTTTAATGGCATCACATTAAAAAAATAATAATGATGTGTTTTGAAATAGTAAGAATTCATGATTAAGAAAAATTGCTAAGAAATTTGTTGAAGAATTAATTCTATTAATTAAAAAATGCCAATCTGTATTATGTAAAAAATTTGTTCAGATATTTTCAAAATTGTATGAATGTTTTTACATCAGTGCTATCAAGTTAGCAGTTTTTAATTGAAAAGAAATAACATACTAAAAATATTTACTTTAGTAAATGAATGAATAAGAGTTTTGATCTATGATAATTATTCATATTTCAAAAACATTTATGTATGAATAATGATAATCTGTTATTAAAATAATATAAACTTAAATATATAATTGTTTATATTATTTTAATAACATTAAAAAAATTTGATATTCATTCTATCATTTAATAAGATTCAATTAATATTTTTATTATCAGAACATTAGAAGCATTCTATATTATTGTTGATGAAGACTAAATTATAAAATATTTGTAAATTCCCATTTATAGTGCTTTAGTTCAGCATTAAAAATGTACATTGATTTATGCTGGGTTAGATTCTACCATATTAGTTTGTAATTTCATGTAAAATTACTATAGAATATAATGAGATATGTTCCAAAATTGAAAAGAGTTCCACAAATTAGCCAATTACATTACTTTTTTATACAAATATACACAAACATCACAATGTACTGAGTGATGAGGACACAAAAATGATAAAAAAATATAATACAGTTGTATACTGTAATTAAATATTTTACAAACAAAAAAGTTCACACAAAGATAAATTTGAAAAAATCTTTGGTTGAAACACTTTCATGACAAGATGTACTATCATTGCAGGTTTATCAATGAATGTTCTTGTGTTTCATCTTTGTCAGATTGATATGGAGGTTATGGCCAAAGCCTTGCCTTCCAATTCTTGTGTTTCTGTTGGAACTGTTTTCTTAAAAAACTGGGTTAATATAGACTGCCAGAAAGTTCTATGTTATTCCTGTAAGAGTTTGTAGTAGGGCTTTTGACTTCTCTGCTGATTATGGAAGCATACTCCCAGTCAGGATTATTATCAGAGAAGTTATCCAAAACTTCAAACATTTTGAAAAGATTTTTTCGTACAAGTTTTTTGACACTTCTCTGATAAGTTCTGATTCTTTTATTTTTTCCTTTTCTGGTTACTGTTCTATTTTTAAAGCCAACTCTTCAAAGTCTTCTTTGGAAAGTAGTGCAGCATGACTTTCAAGCAATTCAGTAATATTCTAAGCATCGATGTTATCAATGCTGAGATCTTGAGCTATGTTTGTGATTTCATCTACCACATTTGATAATTGCTCTGTCTCAGTTTCTGTGTTTGAAACTGCACTCAGCCACAACTTTTGCCAAACACTGTTCATGCATGATGCTCACTTCTCCCAGGATAATCTTCAAAATGTAGTATGACTTTCGATACTCCTTTACCATCATTGATGTTTCAGTTGCTTCTATCATACCTTTAAGAATTGTTTGCAGATAATATGTCTTAAAGGTTAAAATTGCACCTTGTGATCCATCAGTTGAAGAATTAACATTGTGTTTGGTGACAGATAAACTATCTTAAATTCTAGATCATTGTTCTGACTAGGTACATTGTCCAGGATCAATAAAACTTTTTTAGGCAAATTATTAGTTGAGCAAAATTGTAAAATTAGAAATTTTTGGACAAAATTACTGGATGTACCATTCAGTAAAAATAGTCTGAGTAACTCATGCCTTTTTATTATGAGACCAAAAAACTGGAAGGTATGTTTTCTCAATCCCTTTCATTATCCATGGTATTTCTGAATGGTATAATAGCATTAGTTTCAGTTTAAAAGATCTTGATGTATTGCACCCAAGAAGCAAAATCAGATGATTTTTGCAGCTTTAAAACCAGGAGCACTTGTTTCTTCATGGATGGTGTAGGACCAGGATGGTGTCATCTTCCAATATAGTCTTTTTTATCTGCATTAAAGATTACATCAGGAATGTATGAATCTTCATTTATAATTCATTGAAATTCAACTGGATATGAGTCTGCTGCTGTAGTATTGGCACTTGCAGTTTCCTCCGACATTAACATGTGAATTTTAGAGCATGATTTAAATCTGAAAAACTACCTCTTACTAGCAACAAATGTTTCTTTGCTACCATTTTTTTTTCTTCAATTTGGTCAAAAAGAGCCTTAGCTTTCTCCATTATAGCCATCTGGATGAACTGGATGGAACTCATTTTTTGGTTAAACATCAATCCACATCATTAAAAGCTTTTCCATCTTTTCCAAACATGCACTCCTTTATTTTTGAGGCATTAGATGCCAAAACAGGAGACAAACCAAAATAAGAACATTTAATTTTTTCAGCATTGTTCATTATTGTTGTTATCATTGAAGGTGCAAGGTCTAAAGCTCACAATTCTCTGCCCAATGATCTTTATCATCCATGACAAATCACTTTCATTTTTTCATCAAATGTTAGAGTTTTATGCAACTTTTTGCTACTTTCTCGCGTAAACCTTAATGGATGCTTTAGATTCATAATTATTTACAAAATAGAATATGTAAAATTTAAAAATCACTTTCTGTATCTGACAAGACATAAACAGAAAACAGTTGTGAATACAGTCTTGGTCAAGGTCTGCTGGCCAGTTTCATTTGAAGTCACTTGGCTGATCCTGTAGAATTACTGTAACTTTTCTGACTTCATTTCATTCTGTTTTCCTGTTGTTGTTTCTTTTATTGAAGAACACAATACTTTTTTTATGTGTTGCTGGTCAGTTTCTATTATCTTCTGATTTGGAGGGGAAGTCACATTCAGGTGGTCTCTTTTACAGAAGCTTCACAGATTTTGTTACTGTCACACATTGTTTACATGTAAAAATTCATGTAAACAATGTGTGACAGTAACAAAATTTATAAAGATGCAAATTTTATAATTTTGAAACTACATAATTTGAGGGTTTTCAGGGTAATTTAATATTTTCTGTTTCTATGTTATGTAATTACTAGAAATTTGTCATACAAAATTATTTTAATTATTTATTCTTAGATTTGAAATCCTTATTTGTGTTTAAAATGCTCAAGGATAGAAATACTCGTACCTATTTTATATTCTTTAAATGTTAATTTAAATAATATAACTATTCTAGAAATGTTAACTTTTTGAATTAAGTGTCTATTCCTTTCTAATAATGGGATAAAGACAAATACCCAATGGTGTAATATTACATAAATTATCTAATTGTTTTGTTTGTCATTTTATTGTCACTAAAGAAATTTTTTATCCTGTTATATGAAAGGAAATAAACATTTAATCAAAAATCAAAATTTTTAACTTAATATTTATTTAAGTTCAATGTTTGTTTAAATCAAAATTAAAAATAAGATTTAATAAATGCAGTGAAATCTCATTTATTTACTTATATGAGGGAAAAGTGGATTGGATAAATGAAGGATATAGATTAAGCTAAATTATTTTTTTTTTATTCCAATCATGTGTTGAGATAGTAAGCACACAAACCATCAAGAGTTAACATATCATTTTTTCTTTCCTTTTCATGAAGAAATCGTATTATGATTTCTTTATTTTAAAGCTAATCTACTCACATCAACTTTCAAACATCATGCATTATTCATCTCAATGGTGCAAATGAATTTATCCTTATCTCTATAAATGAGAGATGATTTTGATAAAGGTAGTCAGTTATTAATATAATTTGTCTGATTGATAAATATGCATTCTGTGCCAACCAACATCTTACAAGGAGAGGGCCAGACATTGTCATCACCGATTTTGTTCAAACTTGGTACATTAGTAGAGGACCATAGGCA
>WUQG02047739.1:0-63659 GCA_011317285.2 Androctonus mauritanicus
CAAAAAAAGGGGTAATTACTAGCAATCCATCGCCTCTTTTGCCAGCATCCCAGCAGCCTGTACAAACTTAACCCTAACATCCCACACCATCAGACTGGCGTGATAGATCGTCCATTTAACATATTTATTACACCCTCCAGCTACTTCCAATTTCGCTGGTTGAACGTGACAGGAAACTCGGCATAGGCATCCATCAACCGGTCGACGGGTTAGGCTCGGTTGACGGCCGGAAAACACGCACGTCTACCTCTCCATCCTCAATCCCTCTGTTCCGTTCCACTCCATGATTTATTTTGCTTGCCGCTTTTTACTTCTCTTTCTTGTCTTCTCCCGGGTCCTCGGCTCCTCGCTAATTCGTCTCCATGTTCTTCCTCTACATTCCTTCTATTTCTAAGTGTTCCTGTCATCCCAACTGGACAAAATCTTGACAAACTCGGGCCATACATTAACTCCGTCCCGACTCTATATCCCGACCTATTTCAATAACTGCTCCCGCCATTTATCTGGTAGACGTCTCGAATTATTTCCTCCATTAATATAGCAAATTTTTCCTTATATCTTTTTCGTCACGCATAAAATTTTATTATTTCCACGCTTTCTTCATTCCCGACTGGCCTACGTACACCTGCCATTTGTAAATTAGAGTCCCAAACTCTCTCTCCATACAGATAATCATCTAACTTTCGGAATTAGATTTTCATAATCGCGCGGTGTGCCGAGAACTTTTTCTAGAGATGGTATGGTGAGCCCAATGACTCATTAATCAATAAAAAATATGACTCAACATTTTTTTTATCTACCATATACTGATAGTTTTTCTCTCGTTCGCGCACCATAATTAAAGGGTAACAAATTTATTTTTCCATAACAGCCGAGGGTATTTTTATCTTTCTACAAAATTCTCATTCCTAATTTTTTTTACAACAATAATAATAATAATAATTAAAAAAAAAATAATAGAAGCGACCACAATCGACTGGTAACGTTAGATGGCACAACATAATTACCAACTCCGAATAGAAAACTAATTCTGTTGGTCATAAATTTAATTATCATAAATTTCTGTTTAATTAGGCAGAAGGGTTCTGGTGCCATCCTTTGACAAATAGATGTCAGAGACGCTATAAATAAGCCAACGTTAACCCGTTCTATACAAACATTATTGTTTATAACAGTAAATATTTTGTTTTAATATTTCTCATTAATCCAGTTCGGTATTATTGCCGTATCGTGTGTCTAATATAGAGGAGGATTTAAGCGCGGGGACGATAAATGCGTTTTAACTTCATCGATGAGATGTATAAACTGCCTGGAAGCGCCTATAGGCTAACAATTTAACGTTTATATTATATTTTTTTATCCGCTAAGAAACAAGATTCTTCCGAAAGTTTGCGACTTAATATTTTTATGTAATATCTTCACACTCCATTAAATCTCTTCCATTCCGGCCTTATTTTATCTTTAATGAGTTTACCGAAACTTTCTGCGCGAATTACAATGAAGTAATAGCGGGTGAAAGGAGGATCTTAATTCGTATATTATGCAGTCTATTTATCTGGAAACGCGAGACGAGCTACAAAGAAAATTTCGGTGGTCTACTTTGAATGTCTAGCCTACGGAAAATTATCGAGACCGACCGAAATTAGCCACTGCCGACCAATTTAATGCATTTCCAATATGGAAGCGTCGAAAACATGTCACTGTTTGGATTCGAGTAGCGAAAGCCAAAGAGAGAGAAAAAAAAAGTTGCTTCGCTTTTGCTTTTCGTGTCAGAAAACTATCTTTCCATAGCTTACTGTTATTTTATTCAATACTCTCGATTTAAAGAGATTTCTGGTAATTCATAAATTCGCGTGAAAAGTTTGATTTGATTCGATCTTTTTCTTTGGTAAAAAAAAATATCAAACTGTTTTATGGCTTTAAAATTTTTAATTTATATTCTGTAGTTTTTGTTGATCATTTATATTCCTTTTTCTCTTTCCTCATATATATAACTTATATTTATTTATTTCTATGTTAAAAAAACGGTAATAGAAAAGAAAAAAGAAAGACTAAAGTACCGATATTATTCTTTCTTACCTACAAACGCAACTTCAGCCATTTTTACTTAAGAAAAATATTATTTTTTATTATTAAGGAAAGTAATTTTAATGTTTTAATACTTGGAATAAATATTTTAGATTGATTTATATCATTCTTCGGGGCCGAATTAACGAAATCTCGGTATTAATAGAATAATTTTAAATCTTATTAAATATTTAGCGGCTCTTTCTGGCTATTCATTTTTGTTAGAATTCGATTTAGTAGGATAACAGTAATTTGTCAACCTATTACTTTATCGCTACGTAACTTACTCCTTTACACTATCTGTTTTCTTATATTATCTGTCCAGATAATGAATATTTATATGCAATTTTATCGGCGCCACAAATTCCATTTTCCTTAACGGATAAACACATTCCAAATAGAGCAATTTATTCCTTTTTTTCTTAATTTTTCGATATCGTTCGTCGATTTGTACGGCCGAATAGGTAAAGTTTTCTCCAAACATCTATGGGAACAGCGTGTCTCGCCATTAATAAATCACTTTTTCTAATTCTTTAACATCTCAGAAAGAAGTTTTTACCATTTAATAAAAGTTTATCTTTGGTGCCCAACCCATAACTCCGTCCTTATTTAAAGATATGAGTTTTCTTAAACTGAGTTCAATCTTCTCTTCTTGGACCGACATATCGGATAACGTTCTTTTCCAACTTTGTAGAGGTCGAATGTCTGATTATTACGAATTCTTTCGAGTAAACATATATCTAAAGAAACTTTATAAAGAGGATAAAATTAAAATCGTTTGTGTGTTACCATGTTCGGCATCTCTACATCTTTTCATTACCTCCGGGCTAGAAGAGTTAGAAAACTGCTTAGCCAGCCTTAATTAAGTAGATGGTTAATTGACTTTTCTCTACTTAATCGCTAACTTAGGTCATCCTAGGCCGGAAAGGCTAAAAAGAGAAAGAAAAAAATTAGACTGAAGATAAGGAGAACAGATTAGAAAGACCAGACGCTAAAATAAAAGTCGTTATCAGTCCTTCTAACGATCTGGTTATGGCGTTTAGTTACAAAACTCGCCGCAGGGGGCAGCACCGATCTTTGAGGTCGATCGACATAATGTTCTTAAATGAGGCTGTTGGTAAATAACTTTCATTGAATTCCGTTTTTGCTTTTTAAGTTTTAATTAAACTTAAAAGTTTGTAAACGAAAAAAGCGATAAAAACTAAGAAAATAATTTTTTGCTAATTATTTAGGCAAAAATAATAAACTTTATCGCTTTAAAAATACAATTAATAATGTTTAAACTTTTTCTATTTCTCCCGAGATGAATTTCAGATTAAAAATGATATTGGAAAAGAGCTTCAATCACCACGCTATTTGCATCGCATGATCCAATTTCGTGTGCGAGAAATTGGTCCTACATTTTTTGTCTATTGTCTCCAAGGATGAAGGAATGTGATGGACGTTTGATACATTCTCCCAATTGGTGGTGCGATAGAAGGATAGGGAGACGTAACAAGAAAAAATCTCTCTTTTTTAGGAAGTTCTTTCCCTGGTTGACAATGGAAATCCCTGATGGTACTACTTTTCTTTTACTATAAAGAGAGGGACTATCAAGTTTTCTAACATTTCTTCCCATCAAAAGAAAAATGTTCGGATAAACAAAAGAACATTGTGGAGTTCCTGAAGATAATACAACTTTATGTAGTTATCCCAGTAGACTCGATAAAGTGTGCGCTCAAAGTTAGAAAAAAGATATATAATGAGCCAATCGGTTTAAATTCCTTAGAAATTACTTTTATACTCGCTTTTTGTAGAAAATTTTATAAATAATTAATATAAAATTTGCAAAATTTTTCTCTGCCAAATTTTACAAATCTTTCATCTTTTATTTTCGACTTTAGACAGAAGAAGATAAATTATATCATCCAATAAATTTATAAATTAGAAAGTAGAGTTTCTATATTTTTCGTATATGTTTACATTTTATATACTTTAAGATACAGGCTATATTAATGAAACGAAATTCTAAACACCAGTATTTGTCTATAATATATAATATGGTTAGACAGATTCAGAAAATCTTATAGTTTCGTTCCTTTCATACTTTTTTTATATCACTTTCTCGCTTTCTCTCGCGCTTCTGAAGCAAACAGATCCAGATGAAGACCTCTTCCAAAAAGATAAGACTCGGTCGAAACTACGTCAACTTTTCGTAATCTATCAACAGTTTCGGACTTTTCAGAAATCCCCGAATTTCGGTAGAGATGATGAGATAGAAACGCTAGCAGTTATTTGGAGGGGAAAAAAGAAAGAAAAGTCTCCAATTTTAAATTGTAAATACGAAAAAAAGCCAAAGAGGAACTAAGAAAATGATTTTAAAAACAAGGAATAAAAATCCATCTTGCCATCATTAAAGAATGCGAAAGGATGTGAGAGAAAGGAATTGTGTACATTATCAAATTTAAATATTGGAAAAGTTTCTTGTTTCCGAGAAGAAAAAACTACGGAGATGTTTTACATTTCGAACTTTTATTTAAATGTCTTCCTCCTACACCAACGAGGCTTTTTATTTTCTAAAAGGTTGTCAAGAGAGGTTAGCCATAGGAAATCAAAGATATTCTAATAAACATTTACTTAGAAGAAAAGCATTTAAAGGAAAAGGCATCGAATTTTTTTTTAACTTTAAAATTATCAATTTATGGAAAAACTATTAATAGAAAACACATTTGAACCAAGCGAGTCAAATCTGATTTATTCAGACCGTCTTTAAATAAGGGAAGCGATTTTCTGATGAGAATTCAACCATCTGCAATTTTGAAAAGACGTTTCGCTTTCGTCTTGCATTCTAACTTCACTCTTTTTTCCATTTGGAAACGAAAAAATAGTAAATTTGCATGCGTTCTCACGCCCAAAATTTGAGAATTTGCTTCTTAAAAACTTAAAACAAGCTTAGACAACACTACAGTACTTTAATACGGTTTGTTTTAATAGAGGCGAAAGAAAGGAAAGGTTTAATCTTGTTTCAGATCTTTTCGTTTTATAAAATTTAAATGAATGTAATTATTAAAAAAATTAATTTATAATTATAAACAGTTTGTTTATCATTTTAAAAACAGGGAATTTATTTATTTATTTATTTTTTGTTTTAAAAAGGAGCGAAACACGCGTAATGAATTTAAATGATATTTTTCTAAATATTTTATTTTCTTATAAAAAAAAAAAATGGTTAAAAATTCTAAAATAGAAAAGTTTTCAATCGAGCCACAACATTGCTAATTTTCCTTCTCAGAACATTAAAAAATTTCAATTTATTACTCGAATATTAATGAAATTTTGAAAAAAATATATATATATATATTATATATTTAATTTATATTTTATTGATTTCCGTCAAGGAGTAAATAAAGCTAGAGAGTCGGAATTTTCACCTTTACCAGGTAGTTGTGGAAATATAGCCTAGAAGATTATGGTAGTAGGAGAGCAAAATGGAAAATGATGTTATTTTTAAATCACTGGAGAAAATTTAATGTTGGCAAATATGTGGCGCCAAAAGGAAGTTGTCTTCTGAGATAGGAACAGTAATAAATCAGAAGGAGTGTTGAGGATATTGAATTGACGGAACAACTCATTAGATACACATCGTGGTCCTAATGATTCCGTCATTTAGTGCCGTTTATGATTACTGATAATGGAACGGCCGGCAGAGATAGAAAGTCATACTCTCTTCTTCGTCTCCATTTAATCTTCTTAATATTCTCTGGCTCTGCCTTTCGAGTTTATCCAGAAAATAAAGGCATTAGGGAATGAGCATCGGCAATTTAAATAAATTTAGAAGAAAGACTTATTAAATTCCTTCTCCAACAGTTTCCTAGATATCCTCGTTTTATTTATCGCATCCTGATATTTTCTGTAATCTTCTATAATAAATATGATAAACAAGTTTAAATTTGAATATATTACATTAAAAAAAAGACGGAATAAATTTATGATTATGAATAAAATATTTATTTATAAGCCAATTATTCTTAGTAAGTAAGTAATGGCCGCATTATCCGCTCAAATGAGGAATGAAGAATAGTTTCATTTACATATATTCTACGTCTTTCGTAAATTATTTAATTTTTAGAAAAATTGCAAGAAATTTTTTTAGCAAAAATTATGACTGTTTTGTCCAATCAAAGATATTCATTCGATTATTATTTAATAAAAATTAGCCTATAGCGTAAGTTAATACAATCTGGAATGATACTCGAGTGAAATTAAGTAGTTTCTTTACGCGTCTAGGCATATTTCTTTGGTAAATGGCTATTGTTGAGCAGTTGTCGAGTCTGTAGCGCATTATCATAGTCATGGTTAAATCCTCACAAATGATCTTTTCTTGCGGGGGTGATAATCACCAGCTTACTCACTTCCATCAAAAAAGAAGAGTGGTAATAGATAAATGGAAACGTATCTTCTGTACAGGAATAGGATACTTAATGTTTTTATGTTAATCACCAACAGATAACGACTTGTTGCTAGGAAACGATGTTTTTTAATGGTATCACCCTTTCTTCGCCCCATAATTTTGGGCTTAAGATAGTAAATTATGGTTAGTTTCCAATATCTTTTGATTTCTCTCATTAATCACACGATCAACTTCCTAAATGCAGATAAGTTGGGATGAAAGAGTCATTGTCAGAAATACAGTCATTTGTCAAACCGATTATGCGTTTCAGACCTTTCCTTCTATACTTAAGTGATAACTGTGATCTTTTTAAAAGTGGAAAAAAGTAGCTCCGCTTTACTCAGAGATCGACAAGGTACTTAATAAAAATGGATGCGTTCCTTCTCCAACACGCACGGTGATAATCCATTGTCTGTAAAAAAATAGCTGCTTTACAGCTTCAAAATAGTCTGCTAATAGATATAATGGGATCATTGTCTGTCTCTAACGCAGAGTTATGATCGGTGTTACCGAATCAATTCTAGACTTTTACGCCGACATTAAGAACACTGAAGCGATATTTGGTAAGTAGGAGAAAAATTCTGATTATTTCTTGTCCTTTATTCGAACTGACAAGGCTTTGTCACGTATATGGGAATCATAAAACCCAAGTTTTCTCTCCTTCTTTTATAGAGTTTCGTTCCATAATAAAACTGAGAACATTTTTTTACAGCTATCAATGTTAAAGTAAGTCTATAACCCAATTATTTTTTCTTATCATTTTTTTTTCTATCGCGGCTTTCTTCATTCGTATTTGCGCAATTAAAACAAGTACGAATTTGTTTAGAAAATTAAAATTTATATATATTTATTGTTTTTACGAATTTTCATGCGAAATTTTATAAATCTGTTTTTTTTATCTACTTGGTATTAATTAATTTTTTTTTATCGATCAATGATTATGAGAAACATTCTAAATTAGTCTAATGAAGGAAAATTTTTATCACTGAAAGAACGTATTACAGGCGTATAATTTCCTCATCTTCATCTCTACTTTAATTGCTATAACAAATCGAAAATGTCGTTTAGTTTTTTTCTTAAATTTTCGGTCCGATATTATCTTCGGCTTAATGCGATCAAATGTTGACTTATTAAAAGTTATTTATCTAAAAAGTTCAATTTAACCAGACATAGAAAGCGAGATAGAAAGAGAAGGGAAAAAATAACAAATTTCTAGAATAATTACATATTACGTAAGCTTTAATCGATTTGCTAAACTTGGGTATTAAAACTGTCTGGTGCATTGCCATTTAAATCAACCATGAACACCTAGAGAGCAGACTTTACTGCATAACTCTTCTACTATGTAGAGAAGCATCACAACTGGCTATATTGATTGGCTTTAATTTATGTCAGTGTCAGCTGCAGAGCATTCCAATTACAGATGACTTCATATAAATCAGAAAACAGGAAAAGTAAAATAATGATCACATTCAAGACCAGAATAGATTATTAACACAAAGGGAATTGAGTACAAAACTGAAAAATTTAATGATTTCTTAAAGAAATTTCTTACTTTCCGTTTCATCAATGACAAAATTTTCTGACCCTTTTCTTCATAATACGTTTCTTTCTTTTCAAAATATTCAAAAGTCGAAAGAATTACCTGAATTCTAATGCATATTTTAGATGCTTAATGGACGAGTGAAGTTTAATTTTTTTTTAAATACGATTTTATAATATCGTCATTAAAGTTTTTTCTTTTCATTCGAATAGACCATTACTTCCATCGAAAATAACATAAAATTTATATCATATAATTTACCTTTATATTATAAAAGTATACATTAAATGAATAAATTACAACTTTCAACTTTTTATATAAAATAAAAATAAATTCCGAAGAAAGCTTTTAATTAAAAATATGCTTTTATTTTTTCTAAATCCTATTTTTAAAGTAAAAAATCCTTTATCGATATCGATAAAAAAAATAGATAGGAAGACCTTAAGCGGAAAAGACATTAAAAATCAGTAAACACATTCAAATTATTTCGATAACATTCTAAGTAAAAAGTTAAATTTGTTTCCTGTTTTCGCTTCCTTATCAGGCAAGTAATATAGAATACTGTACAATAGAAGATGAACCGATATTACTCTTCACATTTTTCTCTAAATAGATTCTAGAAACCATGTAAATTCTTAATGAAGGGTGGTAAATAATTGATTTCTAGTATTTTTATCTTGTCGCTCATCATCAACCCAGAAACATACAGCAACCACTGTTTAGCAAAGATTTATTTTGTTGATGATGGTTGATCCGTATCGTATACATTCCGATACACGAAATTACGACTAATGACGCTTAGTTTTTTTTTTTTTAAAAAAAAGAAAGATTAATTTAACAGACAGATGCGCCGATTTCTGTAATCACTATTTTCTTACGGCTGATTTATGATAAATTATTAATTATTTATAACACGTAATTTTAATTTTTGATAATGTTATAAATATTGAATCACGAAAATTCAATAAATAAAACACGAATTATTGCCAATTATTTAAAATTAAAAGATTTTTAATTTATCAGATATTGGTTTTCTTTTTAATGGATAGAAGAAGTTACATGTATATAAACTCTTTTTAAAACGATTTATCTTTTTAACAAAAATGATTAAATGACGTAAAAAAAAATAAATTAACAATTTTCGAGAAAATCGTTGACAGAAATAAAGTATACAAATAAAAGAAAACAAGAGTAAAGAACAGATAATTTTGCATTAAGATGGAAATGGTGGTAAGTCATTTCCAAATGTAGGATTAAAAAAGAAGTTTCTAAAAAAGTTTTTCTCAATCAAACTGTTGCCTTTACTAATTAAAAAAAAAGGAAACATGCCAAGAAAAATTATAATTGCCCATTAAATTTAACTGCTATCTAAGCGGGCTAATGGAAATCAGACTTTAATATCGTATCTGCCTTTTTTTCTGAGAGAAAAACGGCTTTTAACGTATAATTGTCACAGTGAAGAAAAAAGCGGCCGAGTAAAACTAGTTAAAGTGTTTATTCGCTCGTTTATCGATTATAAATGTAACGATAATATAATAAAATATTCGTAACTTTATGTAGTACAAGATAATTAACAATTTGTACCAATTAAAACAAATTAAGGATTAACTAGTCCAATCTTATTGAAATGTTAATTTATTTAATTCATTTTATGTATATATTGTCGTTCTATAGTTGAACAATGTTTCCTTGTTTAATAATATAATAGTAACGAATTAACTATTTAATTGGTATTAGTGATTATTATTGAAAAGAGGCATGAATATTTATCAGAAAGTATTCTGTTTAAAGTTAGTTAAGTTTGAATTCATTTAACTGTATTCTAAACTCAATATCTGCCTAGAATCTCCCAGTTATATTTAGATTTTAACGGTATAAATGGGTGCACTGTGGAATTAAATCTACTTCTTCCCATTTAATTATATTAAATTTTGCTTCTCTCATCCTCTTACCGTACGCCATTTTTACCCACCACCCAAACCAGTTAAAAAAAAACTGCTTATTTATTGTTAAATATCGGAAGTTAGGGATGGATGATGGTATATAGAATTTCAACAATTGAAGAACGACTTCTCCCGATTGATGTTAGGTTCGATAGTGATGCCAGTTAATGACCAGAATTCAACACAAAGATGGACATGGGCTGATGGGAGGAAACTCTGTTTCCATCTCCGCCCGCTGTTTTGTCGTCAGCTGGAATATTTCTCACAAAATTCTACGTTAGAATGTAAGAAATTGTAGAGGGTAACGATTACGGTATAGTTTTTATCCGCTGTAGTAGACCAATGCCTACAGCTAGACGAAATGCGAAAAAGAAAATGGGGGAGAAAAAAAGGAAATTGCGAAAGAATAAAAACTTCAACTATATTGTGAGATGATGTACGCCGCCTTAGGCGTAGGTTGGTGGTTTGGTGACGATTCTATCCCATACTCCAAAGTTAGTCTGAAATAAATTGTCTTTTTTTTTATAACTTGTCGCTTTCCCGCCCGCCCAAAGCCATACATCGCCATTGGAAGGTCATGTTTTTCCCCCTCATATTTTTACCAGGCAAAAATTTCGAATTTCCCGGCTCCCAATATCGTTAAGCATAAGAATTTTAGTTGACAATTTTCATTGTACAAATTCAAGAAAATTTAGGTATAGCCAGTTTTAAATTTTCGACATTAATATAGTATAAAAATATAATTTTTTTGATAGACTTACTGCGTATATTAATGGTATCTTTTAACAGGTTTACTTCTTAAAGTTTTCGTTATACGATTTCCAATATTCTATCAATTAGAGGAAATTATGAGACTTCCATTACTTCCGTTATTAATTAAATTCGACTGTAATTAGGAAAAACTTGGAAATTTATCTATGGCAATTAAAAGTCAAAGCCAATATTATGGCAGAATTAGTAAAAGAAAAATAGGAAATAATTTATTTCAATAATCCAAATTTATATTTACTAATTTAAAACTTTCTAGTTTTCTAGCTTACATTTTTACTCTTCAATAAGATTATGTTACTCTTCCGAGAAGAAACCAATAATTGTTGGTAAACTGCTTTCCCCTTAATACTCTGTTAGCGCATAATTTAATTTTTAGCAAAGATGATATTTTTCTCTTTTCGGAGATAAAATGTAAGAAGCGGCTTAGTAAAGTTTTTCTAAAAATATTATTTCATTATTTTACTACTCGGCACAAATTTGTCTGGCAACTGTTTTCTCTCTCTCTCTTTCTGTCTCTCTGAATATTTTATATCCAAATTATACCTTGGAGATATTTTCATAACAATAGTTTAAAAATATACGTAAAGTCGTAAATGCAAATACTACATACACAAAATTTCCCTATTCATTTTCATTTTTCAAAATTACTTTTACGACATCTCTTCCTATATAAATAAATATATATACGAACACGTGATAAGATTAGGCAATAAAAAAAGAAACACCAACAATAGTTTTTTTATTTAAATATGCAATCCTTCTAGAAAAGAATAAAGAGAAAAATAAATGGCAAAAATTCGATATACGTTATTTTAAAAGAGTTTTTAATGCGATAATGTAACCTCGCGCTTATTGTCATGTAAATTCAACAGGTTTATACCTATATCAAAAGTTATTTTGTTAATAAAAAGCTATAACTTATCTATTAGCTACAGATTCAGTTTTTCCACCACACTAGTGAGCTTAATTTCTTCTCATCTAACTATGCCGAGACGAAAATAAAATTTTATGCCATCAGGCATAAAAATGTTTTTATTCGTTAACAAAGCGTAAAAATTGATAATGGTACTTTGGCTACATCGGCATTTTAAGTTCTATTCTAATTTTTTCAGTGTTGATGAAGAAACGGTGCACTTTTATATTTATTCCATCACTCATTTTTTTTAATTCGGTAAATATTGGTAGGGTGTAACCTTCTCGGCTGTTAAACAGAAATGCATCAGGTTGGTGGCAGACGAGTCCAGTCTGATGTATAAGTCTATCTGTATGTGTGTAGCGTAAACAAATGTTTACCTAGAGTCATCGTGTAACAGGAAAGACTTGTTCTCTTAACGAATCTCAACCTTCCAAATCATTGCTTTACTCTAACACCTAAGGAATTGACATCCATTCTGGCCAGAGTGAGAGTAGGTACGAGATCCCGCAGGACGTCCCCACTCCTCTCGTTAGACGGACGATCCCGCCGAGAGCTCTTCGTTACCTTTTAATCACGTGACTAAATCTCTAGAGAAGGTAAGAGACAAGGGCTAGCAATTTTATCGATTTTTCCACTGGCAATCTCTTATTCCAGAAGTGAGTCGGATTAGATGGGAAGATTTGCTTCCCTTCCTCTTCGACTTTGTCAGACGGACATTGGTGATGATGTCATTAGCAGGCTCTTGTTTGACTTTGTAATTCTCGCCGGAGTGAGAGAGAGAATATTTCTCGGTTGATGAATCAATGACGATCGATACCATCTGATTCTACTGTCTTGCGTAGGCAAATATACTCGCTGACAATCGAGCTCCTTCTCTTTATCTTTTCTCCAAAGAATCTCTTTCACCAGTAACAAAAGGATTTTTACATCTAAAAATCTATAACTCGAATAAATATTTTAAGATAACTTAATTAATAATTGTCTCTTTAAGTGTGATAATGCGGAAAATCCTATCGAATCACTATTTTTATAAGTTATACTTTTGACCATTTAGTGTATTCTTTTCTTGCCGGTTATTTACTGGAATGAGACATAAAAAGACGTGTACATTCCACACAAGCTGTTTCACGTCGAGAGGCGAACAAACCATCCAGAAAAACTCGACACTACACTGGCAATACGTCAATGCTTACTTCGGTAGAGCGCTGGTCCGCTAGAGACATAGCCAGGTGATTTATGGAGGGAATATGGTCTCCTTGTCCAGATGTCACCATTGAGACTGGACCTGGCTCTCTTTCTTCCCCCCTTTGTTAACTTCCCCGTTATAATCTTCTACTTTGGACTGTGGGAAACTTCTCCAGACGCATTTACTATATAGCCACACTTAATTGGTGAACATATTTATCGCGCAATATATAAATCCAGTTAATTTTCCACCTAAGTTTCATCTAATGAAATGTTTTATTGGATTAAAAAAATAGCGCGGATTTAGTCCTTGACCAATTTTAATTAAATTTGCTTTTTTTAATCTATATTTGCATCTGGAATGGATTTGCAAATTTAAAACCTTTTGCTGATTTCGGTGGCGAATTATTTAAAGATAAAACAGATAACGTTTTGGAAACGGATTTTTCAAACCTGGCCAATATTAATTTTAAATAGAATTCCATCCAATTCCCATTAAAACGTTTGGTAGGAGTTTAATCGTTTTATTTTTATTTTTTTTAGAATTTCTAATCCCACACTCGGCTGAAACGGCGCCTTACCATTCCTGGGAAACACGGTAAAATCAGAATTATCATTATAATGCCTTTCACACATTGCAATGCTCAATGTGCCCATTACAATGCACGATATGGAGATGGGCGGAGTGACTTAAGCGAATGCAATCGTTGAACATGCAAAGTTGTGATCCTCAACTTCTGTGCATTCTCTACCATCCATAAAGATGTTTTAACAACTACCTATAGGCTAGATGGCTATGCGGGTGTCTACAGTTAATAGTTCTTGCTCGGGAGATTTCATTATCTTAATTACAGACATTATCGTGATTAATTCGAGTTTCTACCCACATGGACGAGCTTGTTTTATGGCAATCCGTTCTCTCTTTCTGTTTGTTTGGCTGTGGGCGCGAGAACATTGTATCTCCAGTGACGTCACATTGGAAATCAGTCAACCCGCTTAGGAAAAAGATCAAAGCTAATATCGAATTCAGACTATAAATGTAGTAATAAACGCGAGTTTTATTCGTATTAAATCAATTTGAATTATAGTTTAAAGAAAATTTTTACGGCAGGAGCCATAAAATATGATTTAAGGTTAATTACATAAGAGGAGTTTAGAGTTTAGATAAAGCTTTATTTTTCTGGCTAAAGTTTGTGCGTGAGACCAAGAAGAAGATTATATTTTTGTTAATTATAACAAGAACTAAAGATTTATAGAAGCAAAACATCTTTAATTATTTACTGTTTAATATATATATATATAAGATATATCGAGCCTTCAAAATGGTTTACTTCGAAGCCAGTGGCCGTGACGATTAACGGAATTATTAATAGTTTATATCACTCACTGGCATCATTAACATAACAAAGAAAAGTGTTATATCGATGTTATTTTTCGTTACATAATAAAAATTTATTGTATATATATATATATCTTATGAAAGCGCTGACCTCTCTCGACAGGTAGCAATATGTCACTCCTTTCACTATAGAAAAAAAAATTCGATTCAACTTCCATCTATCATTGTATAATTGAGTCTGGCCACGAATAAAGTGGCGACGTTTTATTTTATGTTAGGTGTCGTGTCATCGACTACTCCATGCCGTTTTGACTCTCTAGTTTAAAAAAAATAATTAGAAAATTTCCCTCTCGACCTTGACTGGGTGTAAGTTGGCAACGTTTAAAAGGAAAAGTGACACAAACGGAACTTGTTGGACTCCATTAGGGTGTGGAACCTCTGACTCAGTCTATAGGCAATAGTGTTACTGTATCCCGTGAAGGATATATTAATTAAATCCAACATAGAAGGTAGCCACAGCTGGCCCGACCTTATCCACGCTATACTAATGCATATTAAGTCCGTAGTAGACGGGGAATGTTTTAATAAAGAATTTTTCCCATCCCATACGCGTGAATAGTCAGTTGAATCATCGCGCCACCCCACTACTTCTATATATCCTAGGTAGGTTCTACCCAAATTGGCCTCGCACTTTCTTTGTGTTCATCTTTAGATCTAACGCCACGGAGTTGATTTACTCCCACAGAAACATCGCGTTGACAGATTATTATTCAGCAGCCACACCAAATTAAATTATTTACCATCGATTACCCTGTTTTTGTCAACGGAAAGAGAACGTTAAGTCAATTATCGACTGTTTTGATTATTTTGTTTCCGTTTTTAATTCTTCTTCGGCTCTTTAGAATTATATATATTAGTAATTAATTTTGTGGCAGTTATTTAAAAATTTTGCAATAAAGAATAAATTTTGCGGAAGGTCTCTTAATGCTGACTAATTACAAAAAGAGAAATATCGACTTCTAACTTAATTACGCTATATTAAAAGATAGGCCATATAATAATAATAATAATAATAATAATAATAATATAGGAGAAGATAATCGAGCAAAAACGTAAGATAAAATATGTGTACCAAATCAAAATTTTAAAGGCGGGTTTTGTATAAAATTCGATATAGATTTACTTGGAGTAAATAGGAAAGGTTTGACGGAAGGTATTTGAAACACGCCATTATCCAAATATGAAAAAAATCACTTACTTAAAAATAACGAGAATAAAAGTCCGGCTAGCTAACTATTATTTTTAAAATATCGAAACCAGAATTAAGTGGGCCATAAGAGTTTCTTTTTAATTAATTATTAAATTAAATTAAATTAAAAACACAATAAGATAATTCCGTTTGGCATAATTATTTTAACTAATTTTAAATTTTCAAATTTAATTTTTCCTTAAACAATTTTTCTAAGTAATAACTAAATAAACTTAAAAACCATTAGAAAAGAAGGAGCAAAAATTAAAGAGGGAAAAAATTCGATTGACTTTTTCGAAGTTTTGCTAGGCTAACTATTTTATTTATAAATAGGACCGGAACAGGTTATGTTTAAAAGGCAGTCTTAGAACTGGAAATAAATTTTCGGTTTAATTTTTAAAGGTAAATAGAAAATGTGTTCTCCATATCTTGCCGGAATTAAATTTTAATATTTATAAATGTAAATATATTTTATATTGAATATTTAAATTTAATACTAGTATTGGAATGAAATTTCGTCTTTTAAATTTAAATTAAAATCCAAATAATAAACCGCCCGGTTACACCGGTGGTTTACTTTAAATTTTCAAAAATAATTAAAAATTTAAGATTTTAAAACAGTGGCAGCTTTTCTATCGTACTTAAAAATTTTGAAATTCTAATATGATTTCCGAACACGCTTTAAATTATGCATTTTTCCCAAAGGTTTAAAAAAGAAAGACGAATGTTTTGTTTAGCCTTACTCGATAAACTGATTCCAATCGAAATACCAGTTGATACACCTTATTTTGGCTTTCTTCTTCTTTTTTTATTCGGCTCTTCGAGAAAACTGCAAATCGCTTTCATTATAATCAGCTGCGCTTTTAAAATAATTAATATTTATCATCTTTCGTTCTAAATAAAATATACTTCTGATGATTAATGTATTTTATATTTTAGCATTTTTTCCCCTTCAATTTTAACCAGTTTGTAGTTTTAATACATTTTATATCAATTAATCTTACTTCAATTATTTCTCTTAATATAACTGAGATTTTTTTAAACGAATTATTGCGTATAGTTATATTTTTGATATAAGATATTTATTATATTCTTAGTGCATCTAAGAGATATATATATATAACTCGATTAATCGAGAGTAAAAGGTTAGTGTTATTATTCTGACTCGTAAACATCCTTCCTTGATTCGATGAGAAAACATCGTTATAGACGGCTTTTTCCTATTAGGAAATCAATCTAGTCATTCGCGTAAACATGGATAAAGTTTTCGTGAATGATATAAGCTACGTGTATATGCACTAAAATAGTTCGACAACTGCTAATGTTTCAAAGTTGTAAATTATACCAGGAATTTTATTTTAAATTTTAGATCTTTTTTGCTCGCTTTACCATTAAAAATATGCGCTGTGTTTCGAATTTCCAGAATAGATTAAAAGAAAAATGTGCACTAAATAAAACAAAAACAACATTTAACAATCCAATAAAAAAAAAAAAGAAAAACAGCGTCTAGAAAAGTTAGATTGTTTAATGCGCTGGAGGGATGGTCTATTTTCGATTCGCTACACATAAGAATCTTCGATTGTTAGAATATATAAATTTCTTTTCATTCCTAACATCGTCCATCTAGAAAGAAACTTTCTTTAGTTAAAATGCTTATTTTGGAACAACGTTATTCCCAATTTGTAATGCTAACATGTGTGCAGTGGGTCAGAAAAGAGAAGCGAGGAGTTGTCATTTATTGTCAATGTAATAAAGGAAGACATCTCTTTCCTCCGGCTAAAATCCAGAGAGAGTCACAGTCTCGAGGAAGACAAACGGATCGGATTAAGAGTGAAGACCAACATGCCTGCGGTGTTGTACAAAATCAGTTCTGGACAGTTTGTACACATGAGGGGTTACACGCGATGCTTCACCGAATTCAAAGCTTTCTATGTGCCTAGTGATCCAAGGTGCTGAGAGATTAAGACCGCCGACCTGTCGTTATAAATCACAAAAGAAAACCATGAAAAGAAATAAAAGACGATGAACAGCTAGTTGATAAATCAACTTTACGATTTTTGGAAAATATCTCTAGCATTATGTTCGAAACGTCTAACAAATAATCGATTGTAATGCGCTGACTCTCAGTTATTTAAAACGTGTGTGTACATATATATATATATATTCAGTTAAGAAGGGATAACTTTAACCCTTTATATTTACCCGAGAGGAAAAATATGCCAACGAATTGAAACAATTTTAATCTGTTACGAAAATTATAGAAATTTTGCCCTGCCAAGTATCATAAAATCTCTCTTTTATATTGAAGAGAGGGAAAGACAAAAGTTTCGACGTTGTGACACTCTTCATAATTAAAACAAATGACGGTTGCAATGGCAAGGATTTTCCCTTCTTCCCCTTTTCCATATCGTGCTGTTATACTGGCTCTGCACGAAAACCGTCGAGCAATTAGTGACCGAAAATGAATATTAATGAGCATACAGAGGACAGAGGTAAGATACCGAGCTTATAATTCAATAGATTCCCTCCTAGAAACGTTTGTCTTATATGTGCCAAACACTGTTATTCTAAATAGAAAAGAGAGATCTTGGTAAAGTTTCCATTTGAATGCATACGCAATAATTTAAAATTTAAACAATTTTAATCTAATAATAGCACTCGGTGGAAAAGCAATTTTAGTGCCATAATGTTTCCTCCAAATATTTTCCGTTTCGGTTTGAGTAAATTTTTTTTAATTTTAAACCACTTTACTTAAGCCAATATTCTAATATTTTACATTATTTTTCAATTTGTAATAAAAATCTTGTTTTAGTATTTTTTATTTTTGCGGTATTTTAGGCTCGGTTACAAAATAAATTTTCGTATAAAAATAGGAATTAATATAATATATTGTGTTTATAGCGAGATGGTGAAAGTGGACGAAAATCCACAGTAAAATAAAGAAAGTAATAATGGGAAAGCTATTAATGCAGTTCGAATATTTAAAATTAAATTTACCATATAAATAAGGCTTTAGGTATAAATATTTTAAATATGATTTATGGTCAATCGAGGGCGGATGACCTTTTGAAAATTTTATCATTTTTGGACGAGAGAGAAACTCCACTGCGACCAATCTACTATTTACTTAAATGGCCAAAATGATTGAGTAAGACGCATAGTATCAGTTAATCTTACTTCTCCTCTTTCAGATGTTTAATCATCCGGGAAATTTCCAGATTTAGATATTGTCTGCAATTAGGATACGTGACGATATTATGGAAGGATATTCTTTGAAATAAATTTTAAACAACGTTAAACGTAACGATGCCGATATTTTCTCCATTATTGTTATTTCTTCTTTATACACGTGGCTATAGGATATTGATTCACTAGTACGGAAAAACAATCATTCGATTCCTGCTTGAAATTATTACGTAATTTCTCAAGAGGAAGAAGGATTCCCGAGACAAAAAAAGTAGATGCTTTCCAAATAAAACCTATACCCACACTTGTGGACCACATCCTACTTCAAATCCCATTTGGCTATCTCCAACCTTTAGAGAACTAACTCGATATATTTTTCTTTCTGTATGCGCAACAATGAGAGTCAACTTTCTCTCGCATGAAATATTTACTTATTTCCCTAATAATACTATCGGAATCATAAAAATGATTTAAGTAATATCGGAATGAGAAAAAAGATCGAGTAACCAACATGATTTTTTTGCTTCATTTAATAGGCTGTATATACATCTCCAAAAACAAAAATTATTTCAAAGATAGAGAAAGAATAAAAATATAACTAAAATTTTAAATGTGACGATCTTGTATATAAATTTCCTTTTTACCTCATTTGTGTTTTTCTTTTTTTTAATACATTAAATTAGATATTAATTATATAAGTTTTTTAAACAAAAACGCATTAATATTCGATAGCAAAAATGTAGTCATAAAATACGCCTATTAAAATAAAATTATTCCATTAAAAGCATCTATTAAGGTGGAGAGCGGTTAAATATTTACTAATAAAAAAATTCGTCGCCAGCTTATTAACGAGTCTCGATTATAAGGGAAATACAGTTTCGGAATCAATTCGTTTCTGCATCACTAATTGCACGCAATAATAAATATGAGCGGTCAACTAAAATCTCATTGGCTGATGGAAAATTCGTTTCTTAATAAAACCTACTTCATTGAAAGGTCGTGGTGCAGACAAGAATCCAGAAACACCGGGATATAAAAAGGAAAAGAAGCGAAGGAAAAAAGAGCGGGAGAAATACTCACGTGAGAAAGCGATTACGCATGCGTGCATTTCATCTCGAGTCTCATCTATCTTTAGCTGTCGTCTCGTTTAAGCTCACCTATGAATATTTCAATCACGTGATATTTCGAACCTTCCTCTGACATCATTTAATATCATCCGTAGCATTTTATGTATACTGTAAAATATGAATTTTTTTTTATATTAAAAATACACAAGGGGTTAACTTTTTTCGAATGTCGAGAAGATACATAGAATTTTGAAGAGGCGATAATGGAATTCTTATATAAATGAAGTATATTAAAAAAAATGCGATGGTATCTATTTGAAAATTTTCATACATTTTTAATCGGGTGTGACAGCGCGATAAAATAGAAATGTATAAATTCACAGTGATGAGAAATGTCTTCGGTTTATTAAAATATCCAGAAAAATAACACGAATTTTGTTACTTCGAAAATAACAACCGCGTATAAAAATAACGATTTGTCGTCTTAAATCGTTTAAGAATACTTCAAAGACACATCATTTATATTTTACACTTTAATTTCTGAATCGGCAAGTATTTACAATATAAAATTTTTACACTGGTGTTTGCGCCTGCAAAGCTTTCTTTTCTGCATTCCCCAGTGCTTAGACGTAAAGCCTAATTCTGGTAGAAAAGTATGGCAATAACAAACCATACTTACCAAGAACTTTAAAAATAGCGATTAAAAAAACAAATTAAAAGCTATTTATTTATTAAAGCGGATGAAATAATATTAAAATGAAATTTAGATAGGCCTATGGCAATTCTAAGGATCGAAATTTTCTTTCACCTGAGGAACAGTTATTCGCTACCCATCATTCCATTGTGTGTTTTGCTGTTGGCAGACCACAGTCGTGTTACTTAGCAACCACCGTGACCCGTTTGTTGTATAAATTTCCATAATAATTTCAACAACCGTTAAAACTTCTTTTACTGCCTATACAATATTTGCTTTCCAATATATAGAATAGAACGAAAGCCGATTTGTTTTCTTTTCATAAACGATATTAAAATACTATTTAAACTCTGATTTGATTTAATATTAACCTTTCTAAAGTAGTCTAAATAATACTCTTTACTTCTAAAACGTATTTCCTAGTATCTACATATATTTTTTCTCTTAATTTTATGTTATTTTTCCTTATTAGCTTAATTAAATGTTAGTATGTTAACAGCACTTATCTCTAATTATGTTGAGAATAAAGATGTTTACTTTTAACTATATCAAACTTTTTTTGTTTTGCCTGCCATTAATTTAGACGTATATCTATAAATTACAGAGTTTATTCATTAAAATTTTAAATAGACTACAAAATAAATTAGTGTCAAGTATGAAAAAACATTTTTTTAATAGGGGAGAAATGTGATAAAAATTTTATTTTTATTATTTTCCATTTTTCGTTATATAAAAGTCTCAAAATTTTTAATTTGATTTTTGCTGGCATTATCATTATAAACTTTTATACGTATAAAAAATATATTAATATTACATAAGACGAAACGGTTTCTTCTTCAAACAGGCGATTAAAAGCCTTCGTCTCTACATACGTTTAACGAAAGCATATTTCCAAGGTGGTAATTCCGCGGGAGAGATTCGATTACAAATTTATAGCTTGCCAGATTCCTTCATTCACCTCCTGAGATGTCATTACCACTCCTAGATGTTTCCATGACAACCAATTCGAAGACGTTTTGAATGGTTCATGAGTAGTGAACGATCTTGTTGCCTGCTGGGACATAGCTTGCCATCTCCAAGGATACTAACTCCAACAATGACATTGTATTCTACCACACTTTAACATAATCACTTTCTTAAAAAAATGAAAATTCTAAATTGATATATTAGACTAAACGAATGCGTTTTAAATTATATTACAATTTGTTTAAGATTCTTTTAAAGTGACACGGTTGGTAAATGCATCTTAGTTATCATTTGATGAAACAACCTTTGTTTTTTTTTATTTTATTTTCACCTTATCAGATTTTGTTTTCAATTAAATGTGTTGTTGACCCCGTGTCAGTTCTTTTATTCTTTATCATTTCATTAAAAATATTCTTTCCTATAAGCGCAAAAATACGTCATCTGGATAGGGGTAAAACAAATTATCGATGGAAGCACTACAGCTTCCTTTGTAGTAGAAACGCATCCTTATCGTAGGAAATTCCGTCATATTCCGGAAATTTGTCAATCCGCCATGCTGAATGCTGAAGTGACGATAACGAGAACAGTTTCCTGTCCAAGCTACTCTTCTTGTTTATTTTTTCGTTTTGCGCCATTTATTTCCGTTAGAATTTCCGCATTCCGATAAAAGCTTGGAATTCAAAGAAGTCTTATTTCCAAAGCCCAAACACGAAATTAATTCTCAGTCTTTATATAGAATTAACTTTTGGGAAACATGAAAAAAAAAACTTTTTCGCAAAGTAAATAATACAATTTTAATATCCGTTGAAGTGAATGCAAACATAACAAATCCGATTTTATCGTCAGAAAATAAACAAAAATATCGGTAAACGTGTAATTCACCACTTCGACCGTCTAAAAATAACTGGGTTAATTCGATAAACATGAATAGATATGACAATAAATCCTTTTAAAAGTATCGATTTTTTAATGTTATGTTATTCATAACGAATAGTTTTTTCCTCCTTTTGAAAAATGCTTAAATTTTCGATATTTTTCTAGAGTGCATTGTCCGTAAGTTTTGTTATCGATTTTTCTAGCGCTTTAGCTATGAAAATCAAAAATAGAAACAGTAAGGTATATTGTTAATTACGACTTCAAAAGGCTGTCAAAGATAAACACCGGTAATCCAAACTACGTATCTTCCACTCGGTATAGCGAAAAGCCACGTGGAAGATATGAAGTTTGTGTACTCAAACCAACTACGCTACAGTAACTGTCGTATGTACATTCAAGCTTAATTAATTAGAGAGGATTTTCGCGCGAGATGTTTCGGCTCAGTGGGATTACGATTCACTATAGGGTTGGATAATGTCATTCACCTTTTAGTCTTGAAAGTCTTACTAGATTGTCGTGTTCATCGAGCATGAGAATGCCATCGTTTAGATGCCGAGGAAACGATATTTGTTACCTGTATAGCTTTAGGATTATAATTAGATAGTGGAGAAGAGATAAGTGATTTCGAGTTCGAGAAAGGCATATATTAACCAAAATTTCCTTGGTCTTAACAATGGGAAGAATAGTCAAATGAATTAACTCAATGGTGAATAATTGCAGGAAATTTTGTCTAGGATTTCGGGTAGCGAAAAAGATACAATAATAATATATAATTACGGCCAAATGTTCTAAAAATACGAATTAAGGTTTAATAAATGCGAATTGTTTAATTATGTCTAGATTCAAATTTCAAAGACGCGTAACTCTATCTAATTGAAAGGATTGCAACTTTATGTAATGGCACCCATAAGAGATGTTGCATCCGTGTGCCTGACTGATTCGCTATTCTGGATCCAAATGATCAGCAATAACCAACTGCTACGTCTTGCTTTAACAAATTGCTGATTACAGCAATGCTTACTCTTAATCATCATTAAAATGGATTCTAAATTGTGTTTTTCGTTGATAAAAATTACCTTTAATTCTATTGCGCGTAGAATATTTCGACGCAATTAAAACTCGTCTAGAATAATTCAATGATCAAAAGCTTATTTAATGAGGTTATACTCCAGAAAATCTTTTTAATTCATAACAAGTCATATATGCTGCGTATTTATTATTTACAAAGCAATTTGGTAACACTGATTTTTATTTAAATAAAAAGAACAACTGCTTAGTTTTAATATTAAAAAATGATAAATGGAAATAAATTCCCAGTAGGATTTATTTGTAGATAAATTTATGTTTGCCGAGAGGAAATGGTCAAATTCAAACTCAATAACAACTTCATAAAAATCTAGGAACTCAGTTAAAATGGCATTTACTTTCCAAATTTAGAAATATTTAATGTTTATAATATTAGCTTCAGGTTTTAAAATGGCAAAAACAAAGTTTTACTTGTCATTACGGCTTATCGTTTATTTCCTGTTAGTGCCGAGCGGTAATTCTAGTATGAATTCTTGAAAGACCTATTAAAATCGTAAATTCGTCAGTTAATGTTTAATCATTAAACTGTACGACCATTCTGTTAAATTGATGCTTAAATGTATCAATTTCCAAAGTATTAATTCCCTTTCTCTTTAAGTAACACTTATTTTTATTTAATTAATAAGTTATTTTAAAGTAAGAAATTTGTAAATGCACTATTTACAGAAGGTTATTTATGATTCTTTAATAAGTATAACCCGAGGTTGTAGCTTGATGTTATAGTTAAGGAAAAAAATGGTGAGTAAGGACCAAATTACACCGAAACAGTCGGTCTGACGCCATGCACTGGAGTAGTTTAACTGCTGCCAGGACACCACGCCCACGGTAGAGAAACATCCCCACTGTCTGCACCCCACATTCGGGAGAATGGACGAGACCCGAGTATTGACCCGCAGCCCGCAAGCAACCCTGCGAAATCTCCTTGTGCACGACTACAAACGAGGAACAGTAGCGCAGCTCTCTGCCAGAGAAGCGATATACAAATAGAAAATTAAGGTGGAAACAAATAGGTTGTATTGCAACTGCATCTGGGGTGGGTTTGCTACAAATCGTGAATCATTCATAGATTATTAACAGTATCAGACCGTTAAGTGTATTAAGGTTCGGTTGGACTTCTGATGCAAAGTAAGGCATTGTGTTTCTTCTTGTTTAAGGTAAGATTATTCTAACCTTAAGCTTATTAGTTTGTTTTTTCCTATTAATCATTAGAGTAAGCGCTTTTCCGATAATAACCAGTTGTTGTAGCTATGTGCGTGACAAAAGCAGACACAATATTGACCGTATATATTCGTACTTTCTCTTAACTGTGTAAACTAAGTCTTAACATTAATATTGTATAGATGAGCATTATTAAAATTATACTGGCTAATTTTCAATTTGGAGAGTTCAACATTATGTATAATGCGAGAACTATTATGCAAACAGTAATCAATTTCTATATCTTATTACATTTAACATACTTTAATGCTTTATTCAGATTTTACTTTTCTCTCCGTGTGAATATGTTTAGGTTAAAGTTGTGATCAGCCAAAAAAATATTTACTGCCGAGTGAAGATGCTGGTACATAAATTTCTCGGATGAAAATAAATTGGAAAAATTTATGTTCCTTATACCAATCAACAAGGAACAGAAATGAATATGTTTCTACGCCTGCGTTAATATACTACACTGCAGAGTTACCTGTGTGCGCAGTGAAGTATTATTTACAGGGACACATATAAATTAAAAATAATTTTGGTTATAAATTGAAAAATGGTAGCTTGTTTTGGCCATTGATGAAAACTAATGGAAATTTTGTCTTAACTAAGTAGATTCCAATACACCACAGTCAACATAGTCTTTATTTCAACATTACAGTCAAGTGAGCTGTTGACTCGCCAAAGATATCGATGTTCAAACTGTAAACAGCTGGCTAACGATACATATTGTAGACTGGATACTGAGTTGCTCTAACAAATGATATTACAGACAATTCTCTGGGGCATGCATGCAACAATCTTATACAAGCGAATATGTCCAAGATTCAATGTCTGAATTTGTTTTTGTTCGTCGTAAACCTGAATTTCAATATTCCCTATATTCTCTTTCCCGAGAAACAACTTTCCTTTCTTTAAAATTAGATTTGTTTATTTATATTTAAACGGGTTCTGAGATCAATATATATTAAATTTAACCTTATAAAAAATATATAAACAAACACGACTTAAAACATCAATTTATATTAAAACTGTAGTATTTGCTTTTGTTATTAAAATTACAATTTGGTTAGTTTTTAAAAAATATTTAATTTTTTTAAAAGGTAATTCCAATTTGGGTATTAAAACTAAAAAAAAATCATCTGCATTCATTATAACCCGGTTTCAGAGTTGAAAACTTTCTTTTGATAATAAATTCCTAATTATTAAATTTAAATATTTAAATTTTGTTAAAGAGAGGAAAAAAAGAAAAATATCTATCTAAATAAATATAAATTACTTTTAAAATATTTCACAGAGAATAATTATAGTAATAAATTCAAAAATAAAATTTATTTCATTATTTTAAGGAATTATATTTAACAAAATTGAAATCCAATTATATTTAGATTCAAAGCTTATTTATCATTTAATTGGAAGTCTGGCTAACAGCCAAACATTTCGAAATTTATTGAACTGTTTCATTTAATTTATCAAACTTTGATTTTTTAAAAAATTCTCCAATAAAAAATAATAGATTGCTTTCATTTTAGAATCATTTAGATAATACTAGCTACTTTATATATATATATTTTTTTTATAGGTATACATGTGTTATCGAAAAATTTCTACATATTAAATAATTTTTGTTACACGATAATAACGTGTAAAACTTTCTTCTCGTAAGCATCGTAGATAAAAATAAATGAAGAAATAATTTAATAATTTATTGATTTGGAAGTCGTAATTAACTATCTATATGCTTAGGTAAAAAATTTTATAAATAAATATAAAACTCTTTCGTATTTTGTTTACAAAAAAAAAGCTTGATTAAATTTGCAGTTTTTTCCTTCCTGAAATATATATATATATGCATTTTTATTCGAAGCAAAAGAAAAAAATAAATTTATGGAACTCGTACAATATATTTTTTAATAATTAAAAATACTCTTGAAAAGTTTTTCGAATCTTATTAAAATTTCATCTTTCTGCATTGCATGACTCAAAAGTTTCAGCCTGGTACCATTCCATCCCTTAATAATCTCTCGGATGGGACAATCGATAGACTAAGCCATTGTCAACACAATTACATCAATCATAAATTTTGTTGTATTTTCCTGACGTGAACTATGTTTTAACATTGACATAAAAATCATAGTGATGTAAACTGATAAATTGTACTTCTCCCTACAATCGCATTTTCGGATACAAAGTTATACTTTAACCTATAACGAATTTTACTTTCTTCGATTTACTGAATATTCCACTTTTCGCGAAAGATCAACGTTATATTAATATAATAAAAAATACTTTGCATTTTATTGTATAAATTCGACTTTTTCTCTGGTAAGAATCTTCTCTTTACTGGATATCGGCTTTCAATTTGGTCTAAATTATTTATTGAACCAAAAAAAAAAAAAATTGAATTTTCTCATTTATCGTAATAATCCATATTTTCAAAAGAAATCTTTGTTCATTATGTTTTATCCCGTGAGACTTTATATGGTAGATAGATCCACAGTGAAAACTCGATCGTTTATTCTTATCAGTATGAAGTTAATTGCGATCGATAAAGTAGATCGTAATATAAGTTGTTTTTCTATTTAATGTTTCTCTCCATTATAGTATCCATCTTTACAATGTTATCTCAGATTTATCAATGTTATCTTCTAAAATAGCTTCAATCGACCTTTTTTTTATCCTAATATTTCAGAAATAATTTACTTCAGTTATAAACTACTAGTAACCATCATATAGATTAAAAACATGATGTTGTTATTCGATAGAAAGAAAGTTTTATATATTTTTTAAGTGGATAAAGTTATAATTGAAGAGTTTGGAACTAGTACAAAGTATACTTAAGAGAAGCAAATATCTAATTTATGAAGTATTGTATGTCTCATTCTTGAGAAAATGTTGGCATCAACACTTATTTCTGATGGACTTGCCTCGTTACTTGTCATAGTATAGCCAGACTTCATTAGTCAAAGCCATAAAGACTATTTGGAGGTAACACATTACTGTCCAGAATTTTGGCTGACCATATTTCACTCGTTTCTTTCTCGCAACGCCTTTTAATATTGTTGACTGTGGCAAGGTTCATTATTTATGTACAATATTGCACCTTCATTCCGATTAATTTATATAAGAAAACAAATTTTTATGTTAATTGTTTAATCCCTTGACCGGGTGAACGAAACTTCTTTTACCTTCTGGTAAAAATTGTTTCCTGGATTTTTAATTTATAACCAAAGTTCTTCAAATCTATATCCTAACTCCAAATGTCTAATTAATAATATTTAATTAACTCATTAAAAATCTTTCTAATCTAGATAATTATTATTAATTAATAGACTGATAATTAAATCAGATAATTATCATTAATAAACTTTGCTAATATGAAGAGGAAATTTTGAATAACCCTGTTAAGCTTAATTTATTAATTAGGAGAGGTAAACTGAAATTTTTAAAGTTAATTTTTTATTTATTTTATCATAAATTAAAATATTTTAAAGTCAATTATAAGACCGAGCGAAAGAATAATTAATCAAAACTCGGTATTCAATATCAAAATGAATAGTTTTAAAGTTTCGTACTAATGCAGTATTTGTGCTTTACAAATGTTATGATGACAGATTAATAGTTAAAGTTGACAGTTGTCGTTTGTCTATTTTGAAGACTGTTTTAATATTGCCACTGTATCACCACCATTATTTATCAAGAATATTTTTATGGATTGGTTAAATATATCCTAAAGCAGATTTCTTCTGCTACAGAAACGTTCTATTTTCGATAAGGTAATATATTGTGATATGAATAAAACTAGCTAATGTTTATTTATTTATATCATACGTCTCTTAGGTTTAGATGAAGATGATTACATTTATAACGCGTAATTGTAAACTACGAGCTTGGGAAAAAATGCGAGACCACACCTAAAGATGAAGAGGTAGAGTGTTCCTTTTATCCCAGAATAAATGATCCGATATAACCCGATAATTAAAAACTTAACTTTTTCTGGATTTATAATCTAATCTACGAGTGATCTGGTGGCCAAACCAATTCGCTACTCTTTTCTTAAAGTTTGTTTATATAGGAATGGTCATAGTTTAATAATGAACTAATTGTATGTTGTGTCAACTTAATTTACATGATTAATGTCTTTACGTTTCTTATCAGCCGCTTCACTACTTTGTGTCCTTAATTCGTCACTAATTTACTTCATTATAAACAAATGCTACTCATTTATTATAATATTCGCATTTATGAATTGTTTCGTTTTTATTATTCATTTTAAATAATTATGTGTTAAAATATTTTGATATTTAATGGGACCAATTAAAAATTATATGTATATTTCATTGAGTTTTGTGATATGAAGGAAAAAGTTATATCAAAATAAGAAAGAAAAGAGTTGTGGAAAAGTCACACCTGGATATCGGACTTGGATTCTTTTATTCTGTCAGATAAATCTTTCAGAATACACAAATAACAAAGCATTAGGTTTAGTCTAATAAAGAAGAGAAAAAGCGATCAGTGTTTCTGTTTCCTTAATCTAGAAGACAAAAAATTACAACTAATTCGATTACTTACATCGATCGTCCTGGGAGGGCGTCAGAAGATTTCAAATTAAATTTCCCAAACGACGATAAAATGCTCACTCCCTTCTTCAGATTAGGGAATTGCGCCGTAAAATTACAACTTGTCCGCTCTTCTCTCTCTCTCTTCTGATCTTCCATCCCTCTATTTTCTTCTTCCTTTTATTCCTCCAAGTTTTGCAGATGAAAGCTGTTTCTCAATCGATGGATATTGAACGCCTTTCTGACTTTACAATTTCTTTTCTTACACTCTACAATCTAAACAGATTGTTTGTTATCTTTCATTTAGATCTACCGATGAAATTAATTGGCTGTTCATAACCGTTTAACACTTGGCTTAAATAGCAAAATTGGGTTAGTTTTATCAATATCTTCCTTCGAGATATAGGAAAAATTCACCAATAAAATAAGACATTATGATTTAATATGTTTTGATTCTTGGGATATTATTTATTCATAGAATTTCTGTTTATCCATAGATATTCAATATAAAGCTGTTTCGGAATTCTTTACCTCTTGAATATTTGAGCTAAATTCATGAAACATTCTTCGAAATTCTGGATTTTGTTTTTCTTTCTTATAAATTTTTTGCCCTCCAAACATTTCAATATTTATTAATATACTATTTTAGGAAATTCTTCGTATTCTCTTAAGTAAATAAATCTATTATGTTTTTTTACATATTTAAAATTATATTCAGAAACTTGAGTGTATATTAACCGCGAATATTCTTGTTAACGTCTACGTTAAAATGGTTATTAAATATTTAAACCATTTATTTTCTAGCTATGTTCAATATTTCTATTTACAAATTAATTATTTTCCCCTCCTCTTAAAGAAATGGAAGCTATCAAAACGATAAAGTCCTTTTACCATAACGCTCAATTGGTATATTCTCCGTCGATTTATAACAAGAATCGAAGAATTATATTCGATTCTTATAAGAAAGAAGAATTTGTTCAACATTCCAAATGAAGTTTGGTCGAATTGGAATTTTCTCCTTAACATTCCACACGCTGCCTTTCCTATATTACTTGATCTAACATCTAGCTACGTCATGTAACAATTCGTAATTCAATTATGACTCGAGTCGCTAGCAGATTGTCTGGAGGCAGAAACAGCGAGTGGATTAACACTAAGCTTCCGACAGCAGGTTGGCTTTGTCGATAGTTTCCATTACAATGGTCACCTTGTTTCTCTGCTCCTAGAGGTGAGTCAACGCGCTTGGCTCAATGACTCAACCAACAGTAATGCAATCTATTACGCTTAGTTTCGAGTCACCAATCGCATACTTTAATCATGTATATTGGCCTAATAACTACTCAAAACAGGCCATTTGTAAAGAATTCAGAGTTGAGAGTTCCGCATCTACGGCCAGACGCTCCATTGACTATCGGATAAACGTAGAAATGACCTCCTCTGAGTTCAAATTTATAAGCACCAAGCGAGAAAATGCCTTTTATATCGGATATGAGAATACCTCCTAAAATTATTCTCTAATATTATAATTTAAGAGGAAACATTATTTTAGAAATATTTTCGTAATATTATATCAGTTGTGTCGAAAATTGCCATATATAAGCACTCGAAATTTACAGAACACGCTTACTTTTCCTACAATAAATTACTATTATTTTTATTTTTTTATAAAAATCTGCCTACAGTGTATACTGGGTATTCTACAACGAGTGCAGAAACCTGTGATTTTGCAGGAACAGCCGATGTCATTCCGATTTCTAGTTAACAAATTCAAATTTCTACCCGATAACGTTATCTGGACGTATCTCCAATTCTATCCGAAAATTTTAGACTAAAAATCTTTTATATTAAAAATCTTTTTTAATATAAAAGATTTTTAAAAAAGATAAAAGATATAAAAGATTTTTGTTGGAGAATCGTACTTTCGTTGATTCGAATCAATTCTGAACTTTAGTATTTAGCCAGGAGCCACATTCTAAAGATAGGTGATTACCTTATTCGAATTTAACTGCAAAGATAAGAATGTTGGAATAAAAGTTAGAATTAAAAATCTTCACAACTTCAGTCGAGTGTAGGATCGAAACAGTGACCGATAAAAATAAGATTGAGTTGTGTAACTGATATTAAATACAGTTTATATTAACACAAACTTATAGTTAAAAAAAATAGTAGCCTAGTTGCGGTTACGAGTGGTAAGTATATCGTACACGCCCAGACTGAAAAGGTCAATAATCCGCTTGGTAAAATATTTATTTTCAGTGTTTTATTCGATATAGATTCGAATTAATAAATTAGCTCGGAGTTTATTTATTCTCGGCTTTATTTTGGAAGCGCCAAATTTCTAGAAATCGTGTAAAATCATCCTTAGACTTAAAAAACAAACCTGTTTGAATTATGTACTCCATTCTACAGCTATGTTTTATACACATGTTTTTTAGCCAATGTTTCTTTTACCTCGGACAATTTGCACCGCCCCCAAATTTTATCTATTATATTATTAAAGCATTCTTTAAGGTAAAAAAACACTTAACACGATTAATAACAGATCTCGATTTATTAATAAGTCAGCCGAATATAGTTTGGCTCAGGCCATTAAAACTCTTTAAAAACATTACTATTAAGGTTGAATTTATTTAAAATTACATTTTTTTTTAATTAACGGAGTGAACGGATTTTCAATTTATACAGATGTATAAATTACGTTCTAATCGATTATTTAAAACAATTATTCATCTTTAGATTTGTAATCGAATCAGGTTATCAAAGATGGTGTACTTTAAAATAAGATTGGCTTTTGTTTTCTTAATGTTTATCTCTTTTAATTCATCCAATAAGAAAGAAAATCGAAACTTAGTTATTTAATTCTCGAATGTCCAAATAAGGAAGCTATTAAATAAAAGATTCTCTACAACAGCATTTAATAATTCTAATCCCGATAATTCTTGTTTAGAGAATACTTCGATCATCCACTGACAAGGTACGTACCGCGCTCTGGAATTATAATTATATATATAGTTAGATAAATTTCTAAACAGATAAACATCCGATTCCTTTTGGAATTCATTTAATCATTTAAAGCATGCCTTCATCAAAGAAGATATTTTCCAAAGTCTGCCAGTTAATTGAAACTCGCCTTCAATGGATACACAAAAATATATTTAATAAAATATTTCAAATTTCATAAAAGTTGAAATAATTAATTAATGTTATATTAACCCTTTTTTTGTTTTTAATTTTGAATTTCCTTTATATTAAATTGAACAGCGCTTTTTTTTTATTTTACTATGATTAATTAAAATGAAAAATTTTGGGAATATCTCTTATCCTTTTAATCCTAAAAATTATGATAAATATATGACGTTAATATAAATTTATGCAAATGTGTTGTTATTATTATTATTTCTTAATTTCGCTTTAGCTCACTCCGGAAATAACGTTTAAAACGTCTGAACATAACAAATTAATCTTTTTTTTTTCTTTTTTTACTGTTAAATAAAAACTTATGTTATCAAATATTTTATAAATAACGATTTTAGCGAGAAGAAAACGACGTTATATTAAATTGAATATATCTGCATTTAGTTAATCTGCCTTAAACCATGCCAGAGTCTAGAACCATTTGTCCTTGTTTGAAACAGAATCTTGCAAATCTTATCAATCAACATAGCGTTTGCTCCGCTGCTAAATCGCCTTGGCATTCATGGAGTATTTTCTATGTCACGTCATTTTCTCTTTCTATTTGCAGCCTTCAGCCAAATGAAGGAGAAACAAAGAATGCATAAATCCCTAAGCTGACAAATTTAAATCCTTTCATTGTAATAGCTTCAAATCACGCTCAGTCGTTCTAGTGTTGTCACTTCGCTTGTTAATTAATCTAACTTAAATCTATTTACTATAGAAAAGATTAAGGCGGATTAACTGCTATAAACAAGAAGAGAAAATTTCATAAAACGAATATTTCGTCTTCGCTTTTAGATTTTGTTTACACAGAATTTTATTTATTTTTACTTTATCAAATTATTCTTAATAGTCACTTTTTAATTACACCAACTATTAGGGATGAATTAAAAAGATTAAAAAATAATAATAATAATAAAAAATCGATATTATGGCCAACAAAATGACGTCGATTTAAAATTCGAATCTCACTGAAATTCAGAAACATTTCCTACAAGAAGAATGAAGTTACATTATCTGAATTCTTTGAATTACATTCGGTATTCAATATTTACTTTAAGGTTCCTTTTTGAAGTCACGAGTTAGCGAACATGTAGTAGAAATGCGGAGAAAGCTTTGTTCTCCCAAGCGTATGGGTACGCTTTATGTAGCTGGGAAGTGAGTTGTTATATATTTCAAGAAAAGCCTGGTATAAGTGCTGATTTATGCAAAAACGTCAACTAAACCAAGCGTGTAACTTACACACACACACACACACACACACACACACATATATATATATATATATATGAATGCGTATATACAGTTATACGCTACATACATAAAAATACGGTTATTTTATTTACCTGAATAATTCTATCTTTACGCGTATGGTATCGTGTTTGCTTTAGTGGAAAGTACAGGATTTATAAATCGGTAAAATATGAAATATATATATTTTAACCATAATAATTTTCTCGGAACATTAGTTTTAGAATCGATTTCTTCGATATCTCGATCAGATTTTTAATATTGGCAATTAGCGGATGTGTTTATAGCGAATCGATCGGTTAAAGTACTTTTTAAATAAATTTTCACCATTGGTCGGGCGGGAGAAGCGATTTGGGAAGTAATGGTTGGGTTAAATAAGGAAAATTTGCGGATATTCTTGTTACTTATCATCCAAATAGAAACATTCTTCTATATGAACTTTATTAAGTATTCATAAATCGATGATACTTTTAATCTGTTATCCGTAACAATATTAATCTTTAGTATCTCCGAGGTAAACCACTCCATTGGTTAAATAGTAAAATGAATAAATAGAAATCGTTTGTGTTCTGGAAAGCCGATAGTGGTAGATATTAAGGAAGATCCTGTGGTAGTAGCTCTTCCCTCTTATCTCTTTTCTCCATAATACCAGCCTCAAATTTCTAAGGTGTTCGATCCATTTGTATACCGATCGATAGCAACACCTTACTCTCTGGGGTTATTAAATAATATTTATGCTTAGGATACCAAACAATCATTTAAATTTTTAATATATATATATATATATCTGGTAAACCAACAAAAACATTTTTATTAAATTCCATTTTTCAACAAATTATAATTTTAACTTATTGCATTATTTGAAAAATTCCACTTTTCTTTAACTTTATTAATTTTATGAGTTCCCAATCTATAAAAACCTTTTTTGATGTTTAAAATTTCTAAAATAAAAAATATTGAATTCTTAGATATATATGCCAAGTTTTCGTTATAAAAATCATTTTTTTGACATATAGAAAATATATTCTCGAATATATTTATCAAATAGGCCTTATATATATATATAGAAACTATTATTCAAAAATATTTTATACGACCTTCTATGCAATAACAATATTCCGTAATAGTTAACGACAAATATATATATATATAAATATGTTTTAAAGTAGAATAAATCATTTTTATGAGTCATAGTAAATTTGATCAAAACCAGTAAGATAAAAAAAGCTTTATTTTTACATTTTATATGGAGTTTGTCGAAGACCAACTATCACCAATCTTTATTTATTTTAAACATAACAAAAGGTTTGTTGAATTTAATTCAAAACTATGAGAGATAGCTTGTTTTCGGCATTTATATACGCTTATTTAGTTTCAAAACAACCGATCGAGCTAGTAATGTTTCTCTTAATTATTCTTTATTTTTATTTTCAAAGTTTTGACTTTGAAAGTACACCATAGTGATAGTAGGAGAAATAAGTTCTATTTTTCTTAAAATTGCAGTTTATATAATTTTTTTCAATTCTAAATAAATTAAAAATGACCCCTTTATATAAATTATAATAATATACAATAATTTGGAAAATATATCCTATACGTATATAGAGAATAATTGGGGGTATTATGGAATACCATTTTGTTTTTATAATTTATTAAAAATCCTAAAAAAGTTCATATGGTTTCTGGTGTGTTATTACTATCCATGGGCATTCCCATATAACATATTTAAACATGGTGGCCACAGTTTATATATCTACCGGGTAATTTAAAAAATTATTTACAGATGCAAAATTTCATATTGTTCAAAAGGTGTCGGTTCAATGGAATAGTATTCCATTTTTCAAATAATTAGAAAAACATTATTTTCTTCCAGGTACTGTAATTTCCGAGAGTATTAGATAAACATGTACTTAGAACATAGTTTTATTCAATATTTGTACCATTTTCTTTTGGGTAGTGAAGATTTTGGCTTAGGCATAGTGATAGCCTACTAGAAAAAAATAAAGAAACCTTACAGATTAGTCCAATTTAGAAAGTAATCCAATCGTATGTCTATTTAAATTTTAATGGATCAAATGTTAAATTATAGCAGTAGACTGAAGATGGCAATATAGAATAGTATTCCATATTGTCACCACCTATACCGTGATATTTGAACCAAGCCTACTCCGATAGATGCCAAATCTCTCAAAATACGAAGAGATATTACGAAAAGTTCTTCCTAAATACTCTTAATTTTGTATTTGATGAAAACACCTTCTCTACATTTTATACCGTCGGGCTTCCCACCGAGGAAACTGAAACTCGGGCCAAAGTATGTGGCCACTTAAAAATTCTGAATTATTACAGTTTCATAACAACGCCTCCTCTATGAGAAACCGTGCTATTCCATAATATCTCCACTTACTCTCTCCCTATATATATATATATATATATTCTAAACATGTTTTGAAAATTTCAAAAATTCTAGAAATGCTTCAACGATAAAAAACTAAGAAAAATATTTATTGATTTGATCCGCTATTTTGAAATTAAATAAAATAGAGGCATTCTAAAAATAAATTCTCTCTTATAGTTTCGAATTAAATTCGATGAATTTGTTTATGGACAGAATAGACGAAGGATAGTATAAAATCTTCCCTTTATATATATACAAAAAACCAAAGATTTGAATATTATTTGACAATAATTAAACAGATAAATCATATTCGTTGGCTTTTATTAAAAGAACTTCCAATAGGATTTAGGTCATTATCAAAAATCTGCATTGGGTCGAACATCTTTGGCCCACGCTATCGATTTATCGTTAACAAGCATCCGAACGGAATGGCAAAACCCCGAACATTTTCGAAACAATAAATTGGTGAAATATTATCGATCTTCAGTTCAGAATTTCTGCATTTATTTTTGGTAAGTCAGTCTGCCGCTATCGAATAGACGAACAAGAATGGTGGCTAAAGCGCTTTAATAACAGCCATGACTGAAATAAGTGATGATTGCATTCAACAAAATTCTTGGCTTTAATATTCCTTTAAACAAACGAGATATTTAAATCGGGTAAAATAGCTAACGACTTTCCAATTCCATTAATCCTTTAATAACACATAGAAAGATAGTTTAGAATAATTCAGATTACTGCGCAATTTATTCTTGTCAAATTATGATCATCCGAGAAATTTGCTTAACATCCATTCTAAACTCGTCTTCTATTAGTTGAATGGGCCTGCGGATATACAGTATGGCATTCGATACCATCCACTGTTTCGAGCATTAAAAAGAAAAATAAACTTATTTATTCAGATTGTTGACTAGAATATAGAACAAGATGGCGGTAGAATTGTAATTTATATGATACGAGTGATTACAAAAAAAAAAAAATCCATGGAAGGGGAAAGAAGTGTGCGGAATAAGGCAACTTAGAAAAGAATAACGTTTTGTGAACGATGGTATTTCTACTTCAATAAGGACGAATGACATTTTTGGTTGTAATTGGCTGACATCAGCTAGGAATTGTCCAAAAGTGGAACTGGCAGAAAAATGAGGTTTTTGTTGTTTCTTTTGTTTCTTTAGATTCCTTTAAAAAAATACACTTGTAGAAGGGCACTTAGATAATTCGGTTAGCTGATGTATCTTATTTCTTTTTTTTTTTATACTTGTTTACAGTATACTTCTAACTCAAACAGAAAGCGATTTAAACTCACGCGTGTTAGAAATCTTATTTTATATTTAATTTAATAAAATTCTAAGCTAAGTTACGTAAATTCGACGGTGAAAAATCCGTTTGTTAAATTAATGGGATAAAAAAAAAATTGATTCGAATTAATTTTCGTTGGTATTAACATTGCTAGAATTTTCGAATATATTTATCATTTGTATACAAAATTTAATATTTTGACCATTAATTTACTTAATATTTTTTAGCAATTTTCAAATTTAATTATGTTATTTTTAATGCCAGTGGATCAAGAAATATTTAGAATTTTTGTTATGTAAAGAATGTCTTTTCATTCGAGTTAATACGTAAGCTCCTATATGCAAATCGGAAGAAAATAAATTGTTTTTGACATATTTATATTTAATTATCCAGCAATTTTTAAATCGAATTATGTAATTATTTTCTAATAGTAATAATAATAATAATAAATTATAATAATTATATAAGTTTGTGAATTAAATATATGCCAATAATTTACATAAAATGAATAGGTTAATATTTTTTACTTATTCATAAGACGAATAAATCCTATTAGAAGCTAAAAAACAAGATAGAAATGGTATAAAGTGAAAAGAAAACTTCAAAGTACATTTACATGTTTTTTATCTGGTATAGATGCCATCTTAATAGAGATTTTTGGAAAGAAATGTAGAAAAGCATACTCGCAGTTTTTGTAAATATTTACACTCTACTAAGATTTCTAAATAAAGATCATTAAATTCTTTTACTAAGTTTTTTAAACTTTCTAATTTAAAATAAATAAATCGACTTTTTAAAATTAAAAAAATTTATAATTTTTATTAAATTCATTTTATCTGATAAATTGTAAAATTAAGCGAAATTCTGCAAAAATTTTTAGAATATTTTCATTATGTTTAAAGGAATTTGTTCTTTTCAAGCTTATCATTTGATGGAATTTTTGTTTTTAATAAACTTACATCCCTATTATATTTAGGTTTTTTCCCCCTTAAACTTCTTAAAGAGAGAGTTCGCGTAATTTATAAATTTGTGATTGGAGAAAGAGAGCTTTGTAAAGAACGTTCCTTAATCACTTCTTTAATCACCTTTAATTAATTGCTGTACTGAGATCCATCGTAGCGCGAAATGAAAAGACAAACCCTGTCTAAAGACTCCTCCTGAGATGCTCAACTGGCTTAAAGCTGGGAATATGTTTTACTCTCGTCTTTGCTCATAGTATGTTTTAGCTTCGAGATAAGCACTGTGACTTCTTTAGTGATTGATCACTGTCGCTACAAGCGAGAGATTGAGAAGCTACTGCTAGAATAGGAATGTGTCAAATGACACGGATCCATGACAGATGTTCTTCTAGGAAAATAGCATTTCCGACACCGAATACTAATAACTGTTGAGAATATATTATACATTCTTTTCTGACGGTCCCGACCACTTCATTTTACGTTTTGGGATTGAAGAATATATATATATACACTACCAATTTTGTCTAATACTTTCTTTCCAATTTCACATTTTTAGCTTCACTAGTTGAATAATGGATTGCCATCGTGCATTATGGTGTCACTGACAGATTTTTATTAAATAGTGGAATTATTTATACTGATGCTAAAGCGAAATTTCTTTAAAAATCTTATTAAATCATCTTTGATCAATCGTAAGGTAACTGCTGCGTGAGTTAATGCATTCGCATCATCATACTACTGTTTAATTTTCTTTTAATTTCACTGTTTTAAAAGAAATTTTAAGCTTTTCTGTAAAGAAAACTGATTTCTGTTAATCCTTTTTAGCTTCTGGATCTGTATGATGGATCGCAGCAGTGCACGATGGGAAGAAGATGCGGATTCGTGCGACTGCCCGGATCCTCCTCCTCCTCCTCAATTCGCTCTTCCTCCTCCCCCCGCTCCCGCATCTTTGGAGGAATGCAAGACTGGTTACGAGTACGAACTACACAATTGCAGAATGGAACCAATCCGAGAAATCTACACTCCTCCTAGCTTTCCACTTCTCCCTATCTTAACAGTGTGTTCGTCCGTAATTGTCGTTGCTCTTCTTGTTGCCATCTACATCTTTTGGAGGTAAGTTTATTGGTATAAAAAGGCACGCACACTCACACATCTCATGCCAGCTGTATTTTATTATACAAAAGCTATTTTTGGTAATTATCAATTAATTTTATCAAAATTACGAACGTATATTGATGGCCACTGATTTATTACTTGTTACGTTAATAACTATTCGCCCTATCTCAGAATAATACAACTAGTTTGCATCAAATACTAGTCGTGCATGTGCTGCGAAATATACTGCATTCGAGTTTATCGAAAATGGGCATAGACCAATGTCAGTTGACAAGAGCGACAAATGTTGACATCATGGACTATTCAATAAATCCCCGAAGGCTGTAGTTACAACATACAAGCCGAAACTTGAAAAAAATTTCTCTATCGAGTAAATAACAATCCCCAAACAACTTAAATCTTTTGTTAAAAAAATAAAGTCGAATAAATTGTTCAGACAATTTTAGAAAATACTACTTTTTATCTTGTTTAAAAGCATTCAATTAAATCACAATATCGGATATTTTCCATCCAAATTATTACGTTTACCTTCTATTATCGATATATATATATTTAATATTTTTTATTTTTATAACTTAAAAAATGGCGAAAATCCATTTATCGATTTATAATTTAAAAGTTTTTGCTGTCTCTTAAAGACATTAACAATATTTGCTACCTAACTATAACATAATTACTAAAAGAAATAAATACACTCACATACATATATATATAGAAAACAATCATCTTTATATACTGTATATATATGTAATAATCATAACCAGGAATAGAACTGTCGAGCTAGTGATGTAACCGTGACGTCATTCATTGATTATGAAAGGAAACGACCGCACGTAACTATAGCAACGGGTGTGTGATGCCGACAGATGCAGTTTCAATAAACATGGACCAGCTCTTCTATCGAAGAATCAGTGTTTGAAAGATGCGCTTCCGTACGACATTCCATTATAAACATCTGTTATCGAAAATTTTAAACAGGGCACATTAAATCGAATCAGAAACTTCTCGTTATTGTAAGTAGTACGGACATTTATACACAACTTCACCACTTGTTGCATTTGAACTTACTGTCAGAACATTAAACCAGCTGATTGAGATTAACGTTATAGATTTGCTCTTTACGAAGAAGAAGAGTTGAAAGTGCTAGACAATTAATTTAATTAAAGTTATCTCATTATGCACCTAACGTAAAATAATTTCTTGACCATAATATATATATAAATGGGTCCGACTGAAGTGGACTGTCTCCTTTAGTCCAGCTCGACTGGCGCCTTTTGTAATTCGACATTACATCGATCCGTCTCGGTATTCTTTCTCCCTCTATGTCAACTTAATTGGGAAACTTTGTGCTAATTAATTCATTACCCAAACTGGGACCCTCAGGGCGTGGAATGCACTCTTATCGCACCCCTAGGGAGTGTCGTACTACTCGGTGTGACGTCATTTCCGTTAGAGATAACACGTAAAGACCAATGCCATGCCTTCTTCCTTCCTGACAAGGTAGATGGTAACGACGGTAATTGGACGAGCCGGCCTCGAATGAATTCTCAGGCACGTTTTGATGGCTCGAAGAAGTGAAGACGTAAACACGAAATTAATGTTACATAATACGTTAATACTCTATAACTAGTTTTAATAGCAATTTTATAATTTTCTTTGCCTTACAGTCGAAAATTCTCTCCTTCTCTCTCACGGGAACCGCTGTCAATATCTTCATTTTAAACAGCCGAATTATGTTAGGGTCACTATACTCGTATAAAAACCCGAAAAAATGGATACACCTAGAAACGTGTTGGCAATAAATTACGAAAAATTATACAAACTCAGTTTTAATCTTAAATAGCTGACGTTTCATCCATGGTAAAAATTCGACTCTTCTAAATGCCTTAAAATTAATATCACCTATCCATTAAATTCGTTAATCTTAAAAATTATTAGAGAGCATAAATTCATTCAGTAGCAACAAGCAAAAATCAGATACATCTAGGCCCATATGTATATAGATCTGTAGTTATCACTGAGATCCAAAGCTCAATTAAACTTCTGGTCAATACCATAACTGGATAATGTACAATGTACAAAAACCAAAATTAATAAAGCAAAAGTCGTTAATATAAATAATTTAGCCTTCCACTATTATAACTATTGTCTAGTGTAAGAGCTATTAACGTCTATTATATTATATAGCCGAAAGCTTAATATGTTCTAAGTATAGAATAATTCAGAGAAAGTAATGATTTAGTCACCCCAATCATTCATATTTTATGATATTCTCTAATCAATAGTGTAGATTACGGTATTTGTAATTAGATCTAGTCAATTGTGTTAGAGAATAACCGAAATGATAAATTTTATTCAAAGTATGGTGATGATTTTTTGCCTGTTTTAACCAACCAATTTAAATTTTTTTTTCTTTTTTTGCATCAAAGATCGGCTGACATATTACCCAGTATTATTATTATTATTATGTGGGCCGGTTTGATTTTAACCATGATTTGTCGTTATTCCCATGGTAAAAAAGGCAAATAAGTAAAACCGAAAGAGATTTGGTAAAAGACAACATCCATAAGTCAGAAAAGGAATTCTTCCTTAGTCGATAGCTGGTAGGAAAGAGAAAAAACAGAAGAATGTGATGGACACTAGAATAAGATGGTGATTATACGGTTGGGCTAGTCTAGGAGGGCCCAACAGTCCTTCCGCTCTACCGATTCGCGTCAAAAATCCGTAACATACCGGATCGAGACTCTTCACGGTCAAGAGACCGAAATATCCCAGAAAAATAAATTAAAAAATTACAAAGGTAAAGAGAAATTAGTTAAACAGACTATTGGAATCATCAAAATTTTATTCTGTTAAGGCCAACCACAAAAGCTAATTGAATGGTGGAATAAATTATAGATAACGGGCAAAAATGAATTTTTATTGTTTGTTGACGTAATTAATTTAACCAAGTGTTTTCGATTTGTCCTATTTATATATTATAGTTACATTTCCACTGCCATTACTTTTTTATATCTAATTTTAATATTCTTCTTTCTCATTTTTATTACAATTATCCAACGTTAAACATAATTTAATAAACACCTCGGAGCTATTTTTGTTTAAAGCCGTAGTTATCGCATCTATCCACTTACCATCTCCAGCATGGAGCTTTAACTGTAAGAAAAAAGTCGCTTATCCTTAAGTTGATATTATTTATGGTATAATAAATAAATCGGTGATTTTATAGAAATTTTTCCTTCTTTAACGGATCGATATTTACGTTTTAGTAACAGCTCGTACTAATTACTGAGCGGGCGAAAAAAATCGATATTTTCTAATTTTTAATTAGTTATAATAATTATATTTGAAATTTTAGAAATTAAATTTTCCTTTTAATGAGATTGAAGGGAAATTTATAGCCAATATTTATTTTAAATTGGAGAAACTAGTCTGTTCGATATTATTTTTATTTCTGTCCTGATGTTTAGCCTGGCCTTATAATCATAAATCGGTTGATACGGAATGACTTTAACTATCTAAATCATTCAATTAATAATGGAATTCCTGTAGGTACTTGCCACAATTAAGTGAATGTACTTTAATCAACTCGACAACGGAACATTTGTTGAATAGAACTCAAGAAAAATAGAGTTGGTGTGATTCGCATACTTGATCGCCTCTTACCATACAATTAGGATACACGTGTAATCTGCTAAATGGAGACGTACTACACATTCTCTCGCTAAAAATAAAATGCGAACTTAAATCCTAGTTAATATCTAATTTTTTTTTTTACGCTTTAAAAATTGAAAACGAATCTAGTTGAAAAAAAAGAATTATATTTCGAGATAATTATTTCCTTTTCTGTAATAAACTGCCATTTTATAACATATTAAGCAAGTTTTTGGTGTCGTCTCGAGTCATTACTTTCAATCTCTCAGAAGTTAGTAGAAGCAATTTGTTGGATATAATCAGTCGGAATTTTCAATCTTCTTTTTCACTATCTGATGGATTTTTATCATAATCGACTGGGATATCAGTATTGGCATGGTGGAAAGATGGAGAGAAAAGATGTTGGTCCAAGCTTTTCCTCAATTTTTTGATCCGAGACGCTCGAAAGAAAGATGAAAGATTCGAAACTAAATTGAAGCGTAGGGTTATCATCCAATTAAAATTTTATCAGTTTTCTTTAAGAAAAGGATGAGAAATTTATTTTCTCTCTAAGCTCGGAGTGATAAAATTAATAAAAAGTTCTCGCCTTCTTTATATTAGTATTGTGTTAGCTATAAAATTTCGGATTTTTCTCGTTTTAAAACCAATATTTTCATTATTGTATAAACAAACAGTCGAGAAAATTATACTACAAGAAAAGTCATAAATTTGATGACGACAAAATAGCGTACGTTATAGAAAAAGAAAAATAACAATTTAGTCAGCCCTTCTTACTAGAGACGATATTTGTGTCTGTGTTCTGAATAATTTTCGATTTTTATTAAAAGTTTAAATTTTCTCTGCGCGTCAAAAAACTATCAATGATATTACCAAGAAATTTTATCGATTATCCAGAAGATGGAGTGATAAATTCCTGTCACTCACTGTGTTTGTCGCCTAGAATACGGTTTAGCAACGCGACATATAAGGAATATCAATTTTACCAGCGACATAAAAGACGAAGCTGCAGATTCGATTGTGATCTGGAAAGAGAAACTTCTTTTTATCAAATACAGCTGCGGATGGACTAGTTTCCATAATAAGACATCAAAGAAAACCAAAACTGTAAAGAAACGGGGAGGGTGAGAAAGATTTGAACCGTAATCTCAGAAAACTTTTTGATAAGCAAGACCAGACTATCTAATTATCATCGTATATCTGGATTTTTCGGTTACAAGTAAACATATTTATATATATATTATTAAATAAAGTTATACTGAGATGACAACAGAAAAGTTGTAATTGGATGATACTCGAATTCTTTCCAAACTTTAAAATTATTTATATACAATTTAAAAAAGAAACCCATTACGCGAGTCTGTCGTATTTTTTCTAAAATGATTTATTATAAAAACAATTTTTATTGGAAACAATATTTTTATATTCTCCAAACGTATTTTTTAATAAAAATGAGATGAAGTTGAATTTATATAAAATTTATCTTATCTAAGAAAAGAATCTTTATTTAATATTCATGAAAAGCTTGTTTCGAAATTTTTAAACGCATATAAATTTCGAATATTTCCTTCTTTTTTCCCCAACTTCTAAAAGTCTTGGTAGTAAATCTCGTTGTTAGTAGATTCTTACCTTTAGATTTTATAAAAAAATATAATTCTAAATTATAAGTCAGCTTTTAAAGTGTATGTTTAAATTGTAGTATAATTGCCAACTTCGGGAATGTTCCGGATAAGTCGATACTTAAGAAGAAAGATGTGCAAAATTAATGAATAGCGATGCCGAGAGATATATTTGGAAAGCTTTATTTTATTATGTTTATTTATGTTGACAAGTTATTCTAAAGATCTAACTAAGGAGCATTACTATCGAAATTCAGAAAAAGCTACGACGTTCTAACTAGAAGGCTTTCCTTTAAAATTAAAAACACAAACCGTGGTAAAAATAAAAACAACACAAAGTTTGGCAGTGGGCCAAACTTATTTTTGAAAACACACACATGAGCAACAGTAAAGCCACGTAGTAGTAGTAGAACCTTCTCCGAATGTTTTGCATGACGATGTTTATCTGGTATCTGGATACGCATGATAAGTGGAAGGAAGATCGCATCCACGCTGAGAAATTTCGTCTTCTTTATAATGACATCGACGTTTTCTGATCATTAAGAAAGCCAAAAAGGAAAATAGAAACATTACACTTTCTCTCCTTTCGCTCATTATGCTTTTGTGTTATTTAATCGTTACGTCTATGACTTTTCATTAATTAGATTAAAGAGATGTTTAGAAGAAACAACATTTAAGTTAATAATTATTTAAAAAAAGCGTCGAGGAAAAAAATTTACAAATCGATTCTGATAAAAGCGAAAGTATTGAAGGGGATTTGAAAGAGGTGAGGTTTCAGTTCCTTGTTGCTAGGCGACCAACTAATTACTAGAGCCTGTCGTTCACATGACTGAGACGAAGCCATTGAAGCATACGCGAAGAACGTCGACGGTTGAAGTGATTAGAAGTGATTTTCGCACTTGGTTCCATCAACTCCCAGGCTTGCGGTGAAGCTAAACTCCAAGGGCTTCCACGTCAGACTAAAACAAACGCAGCGAATCAGGTGTGAAAATCGTTATTGCAGGGAAAAACGTTGACCCTTATCTAACCAGAGAAAATTGCTGGCCGTCTCTGATTGGAAAGATGGGTATAGACCGTTCTAAAAGTGGAAAGGGAAGAAATTTTTACCAAATTTATGTAGAGATTCTTGATCATTGATGCGGTTTCGAGAGAAATTCCAATACAATAGACAAGAGAATGAATGCATCATTAATTAGGAGGAGATGGGAGAAAGACGATAGAGATGAGGGCGGAGAGAAGCTATCCACCCCGTCGCTAACACGCTTCGCATCCATCAATGTGATCGATGTTTCAGACACACCAAATCGACATCAACCTCTCCGGACTTGTCGTCTAGCTTCCCCTACCATCAGTTGGTTCGAGCCTTAACAACTACCCACCCTCCATATTATGAAAGTTTAAATACATTCTAATAATGGATCAGCATATTTAAAAATTTATAAAAACGAATCGAAATTTCAACTGATCGAATACGTGACGATTAAAAAAATGCACGTACGTGTTTTCGATGTTTTTTGTTACACGATCGGTCCTGTCACTACTACGTCATTGTGGTTGGGCTAATGAACTCTTCCAGCTATGTTGAATCAATGAGTAATATACCCCACCCCTTCTGGCGGGGAGATTTTAATGATGTCTATAAATCTGCTAGAGAGGGGGTGGGACCGTAAATGACGGTCACGCACGGAAAATATCGATCCCCATTACGACTCCATCTGTGCGCTACTTCCTCTCCCGTTCCTTCGGCTCGTCTCAAACGAAAATACCGACTTTTTCCTGTTTACAAACATGGTGAAGGCCAAATAACTAACGGCCCGCTGATGCCAGTCAATTAATTGATAAGTCTAATTTATTACAAAAAAAAATTAAAAATTTGATAGAGATGGCATTCTAGTAATTATTAACATACAACTCCCTTATCGATACCAGTCATTCTACAAACTGGCTTTAAGTAGAAGAGCTGATTTTAAAAAGGCAGCAGCCATAATTATCGTTGAATTAGTCGGTTGATGGAGCTAGAAGGAAAATCAGAATTGACTTTCGAACAAGTTATATAAATGGATTTAATTGGTTGCCAGCCACTCGGACCTGTATAGACTACTACCACCACAGCCTTTGTAACCAAGTAAATTGCTAACAGTCCCTATTAACTTTTCGCCAGTTTATTCTACTTAAACTATGGCTACCAAATTTATACGTTTATTTATTTAATCAGCCAACAAAGTTTCACTTCTAAAATCGATAACAGTACTTAATTTCGAATACCTTACACGAAAACTGATAATTTGGCCATTAACACACACGTATCGTCTCCGAATATCTTACCACCAAACAAAGTTAATTAAACGTTTTGGTACAATTACTCGAGTAACATAATAAAAAGTTATCGAACTGCGAAAATATAGAACCGATTTGAAGTGAGGTAAGGGTAATGGCACCAAATCCTAATAATCCCGAGATAACTGACAGATAACAATCCATACATAATCAAGGCTATTTATTGCTGTCAAGAAATTCTGTCCTTATTCCAGCCAGAAGACATCAACCCCTTTAAATAAAATATTTACTTTAATATACTCCTATGTCTTAAATATTTAATCATTAGATGGAGTTAAGCAATGTCTGTGCCCCAGGTGGAAGCTCTGGATCGATTCTTCCATGGCACGTGGTTTACACCCCCGGAGATCAAATTCTTCTTAACATTTCTAAGTGTTTATTAAAAATATTAACCGAAAGTATTAGAATTCATTTTATCCCGAACATCCTTTAAAAACGTTTTATCACTTAAAATCGAATTTAATTAGTTATATGGTAACGATGACAAATTTAACTATAATTATCATATATTAGACTAATTCAATTTATATATCCGGCTGTATATTACATAAATTATTCATTTTAATCTAATAAAAGCCACTTAAACAGATTTATGACAGTTGCCGGTTCATCAGTCTGTGTGTGCCATCGGAATTAGCATCACTCACTCGACATCGGTAGATTTTTCTTCCTCTTTAACTATTAAACATTTACAGAATTCTTTTTCTATAATTAATATCGAGGCCATTCGGTAGAAATAGGAGTTATCCAAACATGGGTTCGGAACGTAGAAGAATCGATTTTTGCCCAACCGATTCAGATCCAAGAATTTTTAAAAATAATAAGTAGACGGATCGCGGCATTTAATACAATTTTTATTCCTTAAAGCGATTTAGTTTGTGTGTGTAGAGTCGGCCAAGCCGCGCCATTAATCAGTCAAACACTTCGTTTGGACTATAATCGATAATGCGCATTCTGCTGATAACATTCTTTCTTTGCCAGATTAACTAGGTGCTAGATTTTATTAGCCAAATAAATTAATGCAGAAAAATTTTATGAACAATTAATAAAATATCTTTTTTAAAATTAACTTTTGTATGTCTACATATATATATATTATTCGAAATTTTGTTACCATAATTACACTTTACTACCAATTTTGGATAATAAATTATTTTGTTAATTATCCACATTCTGGAATAATTTTAGTGTTAAGATATTATGCCTTTAATGTTAGGCGACGTTAATCATTTTCGAGTTACGCGTAATGAAATGAAGGCATTTTTTACATTTTTATCATCTGTTTTTTCTTATTCACCAACCTGCGTATTTATAATAATTACTTTTAAACACGCAGTTTGACTAGATGACAATCGACGGATGTTTTGTTATTACTTTTTCTTAAAAGAATGAGATTCATTCCTGACAAAAACATACGTGGACATATAGATTAAGTGTAATAAAGAAAATGCAGCCTCGCGTGACTTTTTTCTAATCTTTCACCTTACACGCGAGGTTATTGCTTTTTTTTCAGTCAAAATAAGTCAAAAGCCCGTATGTTAATTTGTTATCTAAAGCATTCTTATCGTATCTGTTAAAAATATTTTCGACTCCTAAGGATTATGTTTACGTCTTCTCCACATATTTAAGGCTTAATAACTGCCAGTTATATTTTTTCGACTGGGTTCTTGTTATCGTTTAATGATAAGAGTTAAACTATATCGAATATGATCTATAGGCTGGTTATGCATTTAAAAAAATACATATTTGCAGAGATGATTGATACGCGACTGTGATATTTAGTAAACTCTACGTACAGCCACTTTACACGCACGTAGACGTTTCTATCAGCCAAGATGATATAGTTTTATCACTGATTAAAAAACCAAAAGAGTTTATTATCTGTTTAATATCTTAAGAAGAAAATTACCGGATAAAAATAAGAATAAGCTTATTTTTTGTGTTTTGATAACATAATAAATAAAAATTATCTAAATCTGGCTTTTGAAATGTCGGTAAAATAAAGAGTAATTCGGAAAGAACAAATTACTAAGGGAATCTTAGTAAAAATCTTCAAAAGAAAGAAGAAAAAAGAAATCGAAATTAATTTTGACAGTAAACTGGATCAAAAAGATATATCTGGAGAGTATCGCGATCTGTTTGGATGGAAAAGGATTAATGATTTAAAGGATGCGGCTTCTTTCGTGACCAGATGAGTCCAGAAAAGGATGTGTCAGATATTCGTCTCGCTTGGGATAAATGGATTGATTTGAGTTTTGTTGTTACTAACTTTGTAGTTTTGATAAACTTATAGATAAAAACATGCCAAAAGAGAGAAAGAAGTTTTATCTCCAGCAAAAAATATGCAGTTTAATAACGGAAGAAATTTAGATAGACTACATTTGCTGGCAAAAAAAGTCATTTGCATTCGATATATCTGATATTTATATATAGTATATTTAAATTTGATACGATAGCGTGAAGTGCTTCGAAAAGAAAAATAAAAAAGTTTTTCATATTTTGCCTTAATAGATTTATATAGAATCTACAAAATTATGAAATTATTCTAATAATTAAGTAAATATCCATTATTATAGACTAGGCGTAAAGAATAATGTTTAAATTTGGGGAATTATATAAAATCCGAAATGATTGCATCGACTGACTGTAAGAGAAAGTGGGCAATTAGACAAAATATAATAAATAAAGGCGTGTAGGATTTCTACCAGCGTACCAACTACTGCCGTGATAAGACAAAGGGTAAATCGGTTTGGTTCGTGTACTGTTGGTTTCTGGATACACGCTAGAAGAACTAATGTCTTCCCTTTATGAACACAGTCTGCATCAGACCAACTGGCGTCAGCAATCGTGTAGGCGACACAAGACTTGAACGTCAATGAGCCTACAGTAGAGATCTGCTCCCTACTACATCTGAAAAGCCTCGATCATTCATTATCCTTTTATGATCCGTGCAATTTTTTTAATTTTATTTCTATTTTTATCCACGCTAATTTCGTATTCATAAGAGTTTTACCTTCGGACAATGTTGTTATACCTATACCCGAAAGTTCTTTATTTGATCTTTGCAAGGATATCGGAAAATTAGCTAAAATGTTAAAAAGAAAAATTTTAAATAAATTCGAAGAAATGCCAGCTAAAGCGCAACAAGAATTGTAAACATAATTTCCAAATTCGCAATATTCTAATAGCGAAAAATCATTTTTACAGCGGCAGAAAGGTTAGAGAGAGAGAGAGAGAGAGATAATAAACACGATGTTCAGAATTAATTGGCCTTCTTCAAAGAAATTGAAAAAATAAGAGGTTTATGTTGTGAAGAAGGGGAAGAGCAAGGGGTAAAGATAAGCTAACACAATCAATTATTCACGTCATGATTCAGCAGTTACTCTCCAGCTATTTACTGCATAATTTAACGGCTACTTCAATCTGTTAGACACACACAAAGTCAATTTGACCTCAGTTTTAAACTAAGAGATGAGGTCGATGACCTTAGAAATTTACAAATGTCTCTATATTCTTAATTTTTTTTCTTTTCCTTTCTCTTCTAGAAGATATCCTATCATGCGCGTTAACTAAAGAAAAAAAAATCGTTGTATGTTTTCTTCATTGTATCTTTTTTTTTATGAAAAGAGAGAAAATAAATACAAACTGAGATAAATAGATTAGAAAAAGATAGAAAAAAAGAAAATAGCTCTTAATGAGATTTTTATTACGAATTAATTCAATAATATGATAATTTCAGTTTATAAACAGTTTATTATCTTATATCTAATTAATTTATTTGTAATTACGATAAATTTCCCAATATCACAGACGTTTTTGTTTGAGAGAGAACTTATAAATTTGAAAATACTCAGTTATAAAATTTCTGACGGATTTACCTTAGATCAGATTAAATTCTGCGAAGAATGAAAAAAAAGAAACGAGTTTAAAATTTAATTAAGAATTTTTACAATTTTAAAACATAGTAAAGCTTTATAAAATGGCCTATCCTTCGAAGTTCGGTTGAAATTATTGGAATTTTTTTTTTGTTTCCTCTCTTATTAAAGGCGGGGGGAAATAATAAATTTATTTTTTTACTTCTATGGTGGCTCGATCGAAACACTTATTATAACCGAGATCAGATTTCTCGGGTTAGCTAAGGAAAACGTTTTCCGATAATGTCAGGAAAAGAATATGAAGCATTGGAGGAAAAAAATTTAAAATTCTTTATTTCTCCCATCCCGTTGGCTATCGATCGAATGTCAGTCTACCTCCGAAGTCATCCTGCATCTAGGAGTTGAAACCGTCCAGTGTTGAGCTTAGTCGAAGGAAATCTATAAGTGAACTGTCACAAGTTGGAGTGAGTGGTAAAAGTCTTTACAATTTTCTTCAACAAGAAAATCCATACTTATACTTCACACTAGATTGGTTTTCCCAGATTTCCCATCCTGTGTGGCTCCTGCAATGATACGATACGATCTCCCCAAATATCGAAGTGATGTGTAGTTTATAAATAGAATAATATCGTTTTTTTCCTTCTTATCTTACAACACTTTACCTTTATTTACTTTTTATATAGCCAACTTATTAAAATTATAGGATAAACATAAAATTCTCACTAGTATCGCTGTAAGAATCGGGTTATATTAAAAGTCTATAATAAAAAGTATTAAATGTTCAGTAGAAAGCTTTTCTTTTTTTTTAAATTTACTTTCTAGCTGTCTATTGTGAAGAGAATGCGGTAGAAATAAAATTGAATTTTGTTGGTTAGTTTATAGAATTTTTTAAAATATGTTTATGTTTTTTTAACTTGGATGTTTCGTGTATCGCCACCAGTTACTATATATGTATTCTCATTTGCTTACAAAGTGAATTTTTGTAAGTAGATGCGAGCAATATCATTTCTATTCAGCGCATCTGCATATGGTTATGCTGAACGAGGAGGAGAGAGATGTTGTGACAATGTTAACAGAAAAAGTTGTTCCTCTAAGATGGAAAAGATGGTTACAGGATGGAACTCTTCACGATTTCCATATTTCTTTTATCGGTGTATCTTGAATAAAAAAAGTATACTTCTTTCTGCAAATTACTATTTTATTCATCATAAAAATGTTCTAAATAATAAATATTACATTTAATGAGAGTGTTTCCATAAATTTTACTTTAAAATATCACTTATCTTATGAAAACAAGTTTATATATTATAATTTGTGACTGTCTTCTATGATAACATCTTTTAAAAACTTCACCTTTTGATAAATTCTTCATCTGATATGTATATATATAAAACTTTAACAGCAAACTTTTTATTTAAATTTTTACCATAAATTTTCCTAACTTAAATTAAGAATTTGTTTGAAACTAATTTATCATCAAATTCAAAAGTTACTTTTGGAATCTTCTCACAAGATTCAGCTGGAACATTCTAATGTAAGCATTTTCGAAGATAGAGAGAAAACCACGTACCAAACATTAGATATGAAAGAGAATCGAGATAAATGAAAATTTTAACATAGAAAAATAATATCCGCATGTATTGACTATTTAAAAGACTGATGTGCAAACTATAAGTGAAGAAAACGTATATTTGATTCAAGATTTATATGGCAAATAAATAAACTAAATGAATGTAAATTACTACTAACACGATCACAATATACAAGTTCAGAATGGAACAATATCAAAAAATCATGAAAAATTAAAAAAAAAAAATGAAATCTAATTAAAAAAAAGGCTACGAGCGCACTTTTATTATCTCTGTTTTTCCTTTCATAGACGTGACTATAAGCAACATATACGTATATTGTTTATACATTGTACTTCTCTAAACAATATGAGCTTCCTTTCCATGTTAACATCTACTTGTCGGTTGTTTTCATAGGCAAAATGGTATAGGATGAACCTCTGAAAACATTTTTATCTGTTGTTTAGAACCCGACGTATAGCCAGCATTTATAGTATCACTTTTATAACTTACAGGAGAATAGCAACAAACGTGACGTTGTGCCAAATGTTGCAGAAAACTGCTCGCTCCTTTTTTTCTGATTAGGCAGTCATACAAAAACTCGTCAGGCACGCTACTAAATATTAAAAAATAAAGAAAATAAATAAAAAGGAAAAATTACAACATATTGGATATTTTATATTAAAAAAACTCGGTGATAATTCAATACGAGCGTGTCTGTAATTAAAATTATAAGTCCTCGATGACGCCTATGGATATCATTAATGAACATTTGATGATTATTTAAATGATAATATTTTCATGACTGCTTAATTTAACAATAATTATAAATTTCAATAAGCAAAGAGGGCTAAATGAACGAATTAATCGATTAATAAAGACAGATTTATTATTCGTTAATGGGATGAAGAATAATATCAAAATATTTGATTTATTCTTCATCCCATAGATAAACAACTCGAATTTCAAACTTAGATAAACAATTCCAATTGTTTATTTAAGTTTTTTGGGAAATTCTAAAATTAAAGGAACCACTTCCATCAGTTCGGAATTATATATGTCATATGTTACTTTCTCGCGCGTGACTTTGGCTCACGCCAAGTTAAAGTCGAGTAGAGAAACTTTTGTGATAATTCTTTCTGCAAATCCTTTACAGAGCATATTTCACGCCCTTTCTTTTAATTCTTTCCTTTTTTGTTTTTAGAAATCTCAAATGGCACGTAGATATATGGTAAACACGATTTGATTGTCAGTTAAATGGAGTTATTATCTACCCAAAACATTCTTACAACATTTTCGATTCCATGACACCCATTTAGTTTTGGTTATTTTTTTCCCTCCGATCTTTCTTCTCCGGTAATTCCAAACATTTTACTGATTAAATCGGATGTTTTTTTAATTTAAATTTAGACATTTTATTTTATTATCATTATAGATAAAAGAATCGATATTATAAAATTATTACTGTAATATTTTCAGACATAAGAAGAAAGTACAAAATTTTTTGCCAACGAAAACAGAAACGTCAGGACGATGTGAATTACCTAATCCAAATGGAGTTACTTATGATGATATGATCATCAATCATCATCCAATCCGTCTCCCTCCTCAACCTGGGATTGACACATCCAATCTTCCTCCGTGTCAGGTAGATTTATATCTTTTTTTCCTTTTTTAAGTCCTATATTAATCATAATAATAATAGTAATAATAATAATCATTATTATTATTATTATCGAGAAGAGAATTTTACTGGATTTTGCCTTCGTTTTTTTTTATCAAGTTTGGTGATGTTTGAGATTTTCTGAAAGAAACACTATCTCTTCGAAAATATTTTAACCGAAATAGTAGTGATTTTAAATCTATAAGACAATTCCGAAAGTTAAATTTTGTTTGAAAAAAGAAGAAAAATAAATAAAATCCAAATCCAATAAATGAGGGAGTGACTAATATCTCTCGCGAGAATGGCAGTCTCGTAAAACAGTAAAACACTTTTTCTCCAAATGAAGACATTAGAAAAAAGAAAACAAGTAGCTTCTTATCTCTTTTTCCCAGACGTCTCACAATTCATTGCGACCAACGTTCGGTTATGGCGCATTGAGTGCCAAACTGCAAGCGCGTATACACGTCGCAACGTCATCCGTCGTCGAAGCATCGCCTCGATGTCAGTATGCCTATCGTAATTAGACTTAACGTCTCTCGTCTGCGGCAGATTTTTCTAGAATGCTTAGAGAGATGAACGAACTGCCTAATCTCCTTATCTCGACAAGCAGACGGTCTTCGGAGACTGAAAGGAGATTACAGATGTTAGGAGAAAAGGGCAAAATACAACGAAAGAATGAAGACATTTCCTCCAAAAATCTTGTCCTTTTATTCTCTTACTCTCGCATTTAAAACTTTTATAACCTTATCCCGACTACTTTATTTTAAAAATTTAACTCACTCTTTTACGAATTTCGTCTCCTAAACTTTATTAAAAATCTATTTTATTTATTTTTTCTTTTTCTCGATGACGGTTTAACAAAATCTCTCCCATTCGTTCGGTCGATATAAATATAAAAATTAAATTTTCATTCTCCATCAAAGGAACTGGGCGCATGAATCTCCAAATTTTCGATTATTCGTCACAGTAGAAACGATAGAAGTCATCAATGTTTAACAGACGAACATTTAGCCACGAGCATTAATGGTATTCGCATTAAATTTGGAAATGTATAAGCGGTTTTGCCTATTGGATTTAATGACGAGCGACCAATCATTGATACATGGACAGATAAGGTTATGGTCGGGCTTATCAGTTATATACAATTAGGAAACTTATCGTCTATCCAATTATCGCTACTTTCATCCAACCTCAGTTACGATAATTAGCTCCATCATCAACTGAAATAGTTTACACTCTTCCTACCATATTATCCTAATTGTAAAATTTTCCTACTACTAAACCTTTCCAAATCTTAGTGTCGAATTTAAATTTTTTATAATTAATAATCGATGGGTAGATTTGGAGGATACCGAATTAAATATTTTATAAAATCTTGGATATTTACTATAATTCGGTTTTAGTCTGGAGATTATAAAAGAAAGAAAGAAAGAAAATTTATTTTTGCACAGAAAATGAATTTTATATTCGCATTTATAAAATATGTCCATAAAACATGTTCCTATTTCTGATTTATATTGCTTTTATATCCACGATAAAATTTTCAATGTAGAATATATAGTGTATAGAGTGGAGAAAAATATTGCTTTCGGAATATCTTTGGCGTTTTATACCTTGTTTAAATAGTTGTGCAACTTTTAAGAAAAATCGAAAATATACTCTTTAATCTATTCAGAAAGTAATGAAATCTTAAACGTAAGGTTGGAAGAAAGAAGGATATCTTTATGTTCTTTTTTCATAACAAAGTTACTCTGGACATAGGAAAAGCACTTAGGAGTAATGTTATATCACTGACTGGCATGACTGCGGACAACTCAAAAAAGTTTCTCACAAGCACCTATTCAGTGTTGTTGTCGGTTCAATAAAACTTAAGAAAGCGTGCAATACTTCAATGTTTTATGATGTCTCCAATTTTCAATGAGATAGTTGATCGATTTAGAAATAAAGATAAGTCTTGTTCCGTGAAAAGCCATGGTTAAAGGTTCTTTCAGCGTAAAAGTATTCGAGATTTGAGCCGCCAATCGTCGCTTCTTCTTATTTTTTTTTCTCTTTTTATCCACCTCCCACTTTTATTGAAATGCGTTTCGTTCATTCATCCGGCGAGACGAATTGTTCGAGTTTGCCAAGCCCGAAGAAATTGGAGAACCACCACTACAAACACTGTTCTTCAATTCGAGACTGCCACCATTGAAGTCGCAATTTTTCATTCCGCATACCAGCTATCTTTCCATAAATGTGTTTTATTCCCTTATCTATCAAACTTAATTGGAGTTAAAATTGAGTTTCGCTAACATTTAATGTAGAAATTTGTGATAAATAATAATAAACCCTCCTTCTTTTAATTCGGTTACCATCCATTATATCCTTAAAGATCGTTAATATTAATGAAAGATGAATTTTTCTCTCCATTCTTTCTGGAGAATTTAAATAGAATTAATCATTAATATGATTACTATCGAAGAAAAATTCTCCCTTTCAATTTAATTATCCACATAAATAGATAATTGCTAATTGAAGATGGATAATCAAATATTGAAATTCGATGTCATAATGAATAGCTTCAATTCGATAATAATTAGATTATTGTGACGATTTCTTTCCAGTTTAAAAGAGGGTATTAAATAATAACATATAAGTTTCATTTTCTTTAATTCGACCAGAAATCTCCTTTTCTTTCGTCAATTTTTAACAACGAGAAAGGCCAAAAAAAATTCAATCTGAAAAAATATTGGAAAAATATTTCTCGAAAAATCATTTATATACTTAGCTATATTTATATAAAAATGCTTTAAGCCAGTACAGGTCGTTTATAACTCTGACATATATACTGATATATGCCATCATATAGTGACATAAACTGCGAGTAAGATTAAAGAGTTGCAGCAGGACCAACGTTTTATTGCATGAGAAAATTTCTTCTCTTTTATTCGATTTATCCAAGATATTATATATGATGAGTCTGAGTTCATTAAGTTTTCAGATTAGATGTTCTCTCCCGTTATAAATTTATAATAAATATACAGTATAAACGTAATCGCTGGAAATGGCTCCATTCCGAATAAAAATCTCTCCTCTTAAGCTGTACGTGTTGATAATTAGGTGCAGCGATGGTACAGAGATTACTATAAGTAAAAAAAAATGTGTTAATGCCAAGTAGGTTTTTCTATTAATGCAAACTTATATTAAAAATTATAAATACAAATGAATTTACCATGACGTAAAAACACTTCGCCATTTATATATAATTATACCATACGAACTGAGTATATGGTCTCACGCGCGTGTCGTAGTTTTGCAATTCAGATTAAATTTATAGTTTCGTGTAATTATTATTTTTTTAATTATCCTAAATTTACAAAATTTTCTCTTATCTTTAATAAGCGTGACTGCTTTCTGTGACGGGTTAGCTTTCGAGGATCAGAATTAAAACAGTTTCGAGCAAATTCCATCCAGATTTTTATATTTATGGTGTAATAAAGAGTTTTTTACGTTTATAATAGATGAACAATCAGGATTAATGTTTTAAATAGGCTTGAGATTAACAAGCGTTCTGGAAATAACTAATCGTCTATTTTTCGAACATATCTGTTGCTTTGGAGTGATTAAAGATGCTCGATTAAAAACGTCATTAATCTGAATGAGGGTTCGAGGTTAGATTATTTGGTAGTTCAACTCCGGGCCCTGTCATCTGCGTTAGGAGAAACTTGAAAAGTTTAATGTCTGCCGTTTTTAAATAGATGAATCTGTAGGATTAAAAGCCGAAACGGCGTGAATATGATTACGGAATTTCACGAAAATCGATTAATTAGTTCAAAAATTATTAGTAGGAGACTTACTGACAATCATCCAGCAATCAGTATTTATAGCGATCTTACAAACTTCACTTCCTTTCGGAAAGAAGACTACAGAACAATGTTGAAATTCTCTTGTTTGTATTTATTAGAATTTAAAAAAATTTAGAAATGTGTTTGAGTGAACGAAGAAATAAATTGATATCACACGGTCAGTTTGAAAATTATTTCATTTAAAATTGAATATAATAATGGAATAATTAATACTTTCAGGTTCTACATGTGAAATATGATAGGTACGGCACTACTCACTTGCGACAAGCCTTTCCTTTTCCTCAAAACGGTGTATCTGAATTACCTCCCAGCATGAACTATGACAACGTTTCTAATGAAACTAGACAACTATATTCTCCCAATGCTAGAGAGCCAACCTGTAGCGAAGAAGAATTCGCCGAAGACGAGTTGAGTCTTCAGGATCAGTCCGAAAGTCAATCAATATCTCGAACTAGTTCGACAGATGGTGATCTATCTCGAGAAGCTACAGCATCCTGTTCGAGTGACGACGGGAGGAATAAGAGGAAGAAGAAACGAAAAACATTTTCACGAAGAAGTAGTGAAGGAATGGCCGAAACCACACTTCCTAGAACAGGCCGCTCTTCAAAAAGAAACTCTTTAGGTTCTAACGCCATTTATCAGGAATTAGATGGACCTTACGCAGCTTCGTTCTATGAAGCCATACCTGATGCCCTCCGTCATCTTTCATCACAGGTTGGGAATTACGATGATGGATCTTATCACGATCCATACGTTTATCAACAACCCGAAGTGAGTACTGGAGGATCTCATAGAGATCTTCACCTTTATGCCAGACCGGATGATGAAGCATTGTATGGATATCCCAACTACTTGTCTGATACTTTACGTTATCCTAGGATATATGTACCTCAATCTTCCAATTCCTATAGAACTAGATACGGGTTTACGCATAATCCACCACGGATGGGAACAACAGAGAGACCATGTGGTTCTCCTTATCGATTTCGAACTTTTACCGCACCTTCCACTAATGCTACACGTAATTTGGAAGGTAGGGAAGAAGACAGGTCGAACTTAGTTAATTTATCATCTTTTAGAGCAAACGTTGAACCTTCCTCGATAGAAAATGTCTATGCAACTATCCAAGATCCCATGGGATGCGGGGACCAAGTTGTGGTACATCGTAGCGCATCTAGTCCAGGTGATCAAGACAAAACGGTTCCCAATAACAGCGAAGTTAGTAAACACGACCTTTCGGGTCCAGTGCTTCTTTAATCGAACATTGCTTTTTCTTCTTCCTGAATGGTCAGTTGAAGACACGGACATTGGTTATAGGGTGAAGGCAATGTGAAAGATATAAGGGAGAAGAAACGATTCTGCAATTACATTTTCCGTCCATAGTAGGGTAAGTTTATTTATTTTTTTTTATATCACTTTCAGATATTTTTATATTGTTTACAGGTTCTGGATTAAATAATTGTCATCATCTTCCGCAACCACTTCAAAATTTATATCCATTAAATTCAACAACATCGTTTCATGTAATAAAATTATTATTTAAAAAATAAATAAATAGAGAAATAGAAAAATTAATCAAGCACGAATTTTTTATGGAAAATATATATATATATAAAAGATTTTTAATGAACTCCTTTAAATATAAGGAATTCATTATTTTTTATATTTTGTTTATTTTTACTGCTGTAAGCAAGGTCGGCAATTGAAAAAACAAACAATGTTTAGAAGCTACAATATTTTGTTGAAATACAGCGCATTTGAGAAAGAAGTTATTTGAGCGAAAATACGCTGGATGTCAAAAATTGCGTTGGTCCTGATGTCATTCTGGTTTTGGTGCATCGATTGAATAAAATACTTAAAACGTTTTCATAAACTAATATCGCGCATTACAAAATAAAATTAAAAATAAACATACTTTAATATGTTTATCTTCCTGTCTGTGGATATATATATATATATATATATTTTTATCATCTTCCGATAGTCGCAAAAGCAACATTTAACCATTAAGATTACTATATTCTTTGTACTTTTCAGGATTTATGTTTGTCATCTGTAATTGCATGGGTGTTCTGTAAAACGAAAAGAATAAAAATATTTTTCTAGATTATAAAATCATAATAGCGCAATTTTCATCATAAAGTTCATTTCATTTAGAAAATTCGAAATCTGGAATGAAATATTAGTTTTGGAAAAGAAAATTGAATAGCATCGCGTCACTTGATTAAATTTCCAACTCTCTCTGAAAATAATTAGCAAGATTTTCTTACTCTGCATATTTTCACTTAATGCCGACTTTTTTTTTTTTTTTTTTTACTTTCTCTTACCTTGGAATAATATTCATTACTTAGAAAATTTCCATTTCCTATTCCTTGTCCAGCATTTGTACAAATTAAAAACTTAGGCAAAAAAAAAGAATCGAGGTAGACTAGCTAGCGGATAAACATTAGCATTGACAGATTTCCCCCCCCATAGTAAAATACAGCTTTAAAGAAGCTGTTAACGATTTTATTTTATACATTTCGTTGACGGTTTAATACAGCAGCGTGGATATTTCGTTAAACAGGGGGAAAAAATTATGTATTTGTTCAGAATCATTCAGCGTTGAAACCGTTTTACTAATGACGCAACTTCTTTATAAACTGCATTCACAAAGACGCTTTTCATAATCTTTTCGCTCATTAGCTTCATCTTCTGTGTTTTTTCAGTAAAAACTTTTCTTACTTATCTCGGTGTTCTTCTACTTCTCCTGGTAAGAGTGACCAATTAGGCGAGTCCAATTCTCCTTAACTCCTTTCTAATTAATTGTTTCTATTTATGTTTTGATTTAAACATATTAAAAGAGAGATTTAAAAAAGAAACAAATATTATGAGATATACATTTTTTCTTTCATGTGTATAAAAGTGAGGAATGTTGTTATTTTCAACTGGTTCTGTCTCTCCGACTTTCGTTGTAAAGATTGTTAACTATAGTATAGAATTAAATTACTGGCTGGTACATAAGTTTTAAATTCAATGCATGACTTTATTGTTAAGGGATACTCTAATAAATGCGCATATAGTGTTTTCGGTCGGTTAAAGAAAGATGCCTGAGAGGAAAAGTTCTAGCTAGAAATCGAATGCGAGAGAGCGGAAAGTTCCCAGAAGGCTATTTCGGGGTCAGTTGGGGAGTAAGGTTTGAGAAGGGACTTGTGTTTCGCTTCGGTTCCCCCTTTAAATTTTATTGGTTTCCTGACTAGGAAGCGGCTCTCTTTTCATTTTAGGTTTTTCTCTTTTCCCCCTTTTTTCCTCTTTCCTTCTTCCCATGCCTCCGGGCAGTCTAGGGAGATCCCGTTGATGAAAACTAATACTCTACTGAGAAGCTTTCCATTCCATTCGTTAATTTTGTTTCTTATTCTTACCGGCGGGATAGGAGAGATGGAAAGAGAGAGAAACTCATTTCATTCGTTCCGGTTTGCCTATAATAGAATCGTTCCTCTTTCCTTAAAGAAGTTTCCATTCCAGTTGTTTTGTACTTGGTTGTAGAAGGAACGTAGCTTTGCCGAATAAAGTGAATCCACGCTTCGGGAAAAATGATTAGAGGGTTCGATTTTGGCACGTGCGATTATCTGTTCACTTATATAACACCATATCACCATGGCAACTCTCAATTTTTGATTTTAACGCAATATTTTCTCTACTTCTACCACCGCCCGTTATTAGCGGAGGATAACCGTAAATTCTTATCTTCGAATCAAACAGTAAGGCAGTATTTCTGTATTTTAACGAATTTTTTTAAGGTTTTAATTAAGATAATTGTATCAGTGGCTGGCTGACGTGTGTTGCATCAACAAAAGCTATCAATTAGACGTCTTCCTTTGGTCGTATTCGTTTTAAAGAGAATTTCTGATGATGAGTTTTATTTAATGACCCATTAAAATAAATTAAATCGTCATCGGTTTCTTATATTGTGCCATACTAATTAGCATAGATGATGTCTCGGTTTAATGATCACATTAACAATAGAATTATTCTGAATACAAAAAAGAGATAATATTAATTTAATCCTCTCTCTCTCTGTGTATATGTAGGAATGAAAACCTTGGCTAGGCAGATCTTTATCGATGTTAAAGAATAAGAACATTTTTTTTACATAAAAACAAGATACTAAAGATTTCGTTCCTTAGGACTTAATAAAGAGGTAGGTTGTATGATAATTATTGAAATTACTACTTAAATTGTTACTAAATTAATTTCTATCTCGAGTAGCATTTTAAGTAGGTAATGATTAACTTTACGATCTCTTAGAGAAACAAAATTTAATTTTAATATGGAAGAGAGAGATAGAGAACAAAAGGATAGCCATATAAATTTATATGTAAAAATTATAGGTTCAATAAACGGCTGATTATCTTAAAAATTGGATTTAGGCTAGAAAATTAAAGTTAAGAACTTTTCCTAGACTACAATTGATTAGGTTACTTGGAAATCGGCTTTTAGTCGTCTTATCTCGATGATTGTCTGAAATCTTCCAGGGTTAGAGGATTTACTGACGATCCAATTTTAAAAAATTGTTATCTAATAAGAAAGTTTTATAAAAAGAAAAAAGGCTAATCAATTCTCAAAGCTCCGGAAGATTAAGATTAAAATAAGATATACCAAAACACTGAAAGATGCTATTCGTTAGACCTCTTGTAAATTTATATTTTAAAAATAACTAAATTTTCCCACAGCAAAATCTTATTATTGAATTTATGCATTTGAATGGAAGTAGTCTGATATCGCCATTATTTCGATTTTAATCGATTACTGACTTCCTAATAAAATTCTTATTGTAACTATCCATGCAAATCCCTAAGATAGTCTGCCCTCTCTGACTTTATCCCCAATAAATTTTACACCATTGTAAACTATATAATAGTAATAATAAAAAACATTATTAATTTAAATTATTTAATGAACTGTATCTTTGATATTGTTAATATTATTTTTATTTCTTCTATAGTTTCTTGGCTGGAATGGATATTAAGCGAAAGAAATGTCAAAATCGAGTAAAAACTTCACCAACCATCAAAAAAAAAACAAAAAAAAAGAGACCGTGACCAACGACTGGAGTCCGAAAATAGAGGACAGAAGAAAATATTAAAAAAAAAATCCCGAGGAAAAAAATGACCAGAGTGTAGATAGATAAGATTAAAAAAAGAAAGTCTCTAATAATGTGTTCTTATTGCTCGATATTTTCTGAGAAAATGGTGTGAATACCGACGCTTTTAATGCGATATTTTTTAGATATTTTAGTTATTTTAACCTTTTGAATATATTTAATTCAATTTTATTACAAAAATCTCCAAATTAATTATCAGTATATCTTTTAACATCACGAAATTAACGCCATAAAAATTCACAGAAATTGTTTAACGGCTTACATATTTTACAAGAATTAGATAGTTTCAACAAAATATTTATATAATAATCTTCGGCCATTCCAAGTTTAGAATTAAAAAAAAAAAAAAATAATAATAATAATAATAAAAGAGTTAATTTCATAAATTTTGCTAACAGCGGAAAAAAAAGTTTCATCGACGGATTTTCAGTGGCTAGTGTGTGTGTAAACTGTTTAACAAAGGGCATGAAGGCAATAATTAGTTTTAATGGAATTTTTATATTTTTCAATTTAAGCATTGGTGGTAAGCAAATACACGTCGTCAGTCATTAGAGATGTCAACTCGGCAACAGAAATAATTTGGCTGGCTGAAAGAGATAACAGAAAAATAGCAAATTTAATTTATAATGCCGTTCGCTAAATGCAGACAATTTTTCCAAGTGTTTTTCAATTAGATTACCGCATCGCATTA